>VACF01000210.1:0-106538 GCA_006891605.1 Pleurozium schreberi
TTCACCATCTTCCCCGGCCTTCGAGGATTAGGAGTCAGCCATAAGTGAGGTCGGATATTTCGCCTCTACAAATCCTGCCTAACTTTGACGGTGTCCTTCTTCCCGGTTATGGTCTTCAAAAAATTCTTGGCCAGGTTCATTTCGCAATGCATAACGTCTAGAGTGTAGCGGATAAGGAGATACTGTCGGGAGAAAACAACGACTAGGGTCAGAAATCACGAGGGCTCAGGAACCGCATGATGGCTTCAGACAACATCGGCTATACAATACAATGAAGGAGGCTTTCAGCAGTCCTACTAAAGTCGTGAAGCTACAGTGCGACTACAGTATGACTTTAGAACCACTCCAAAAGCACTAGTAAATGACTGAGGGTAGTGGCACTGTGACTAGTAAATGACGTTGGGGACTAACAAAGACTCACCTTCCAATACGGCAATCTGTGCAGAATGCTAAGGTGCTTGACGCCGTGTATTTTGGATGGATCACCTGCTGCTCCGTCTCGGTTTTCAGCTGCTTTCCAGGCCGCGTACTCCGTTGCATATTGCATCTGCTCCTCAACTGAAACAGCACGCGGAGGAGGGCGGTCTTCCATCTGGCCGTTGAAGTGTTCTTTCATGGCCGCGGATCTGTAAGGGTGGTCCACTGGCAACCAGCGCCTTGTTCCACCATACGTGCACTTTCCAAGCTCAACGGAGTGGTCAACCCCCAAATCACTGCCACACCATGGGCAAGCGGCGTAGCCTTGGTGTGCAAATCCTCCTACTGTATCGTAACCCGGGAAGTCATGAATAGTCCACAGAAGCATGGCCCAAAGTTGAAAGGACCTCTAACCGTGTTCCTTTGTAATGTCATATGCCGGAACTCCGGCCCACAGCTCCAGTAGCTCGTCCACCAGGGGCTCCAAATAAACATTGAACATTTCTGCTATCACGGATTCCCTTCTGGGAATCAACAGGGCTAGTAGAATGAAAAACTTCTTTGTGCTCAGCCACGGGGGGAGATTATAGTTCAACAACACAACTGGCCACGTGGACCACGGAGACCTGTTCTGCTTGTATGGGTTCACTCCATCAGCTGCTAGCGCAAAGTGAGCATTCCTTGGGTCATTACCAAAACTCGGATCCACGTTTGCGTGGAAATGCTTCCACGCCTTTGAGTCGCATGGGTGCCTCACAAGGCCGCGCACTGCATGTCATTGTCAGTCTTCCATTTCTGCTGAATGCATTGAGCGTGTTTTGTGGAGAGGAATGCTTTGCTAGTTCATGTTCCTCCCGTGTACGCGTTTTGGGTAGCAATTTCAAACCGTGGAGGCGCAGGGACGAGGCAGAAGCTAAGAAGCAGAAACCCCGCGCTCCTGTGGCTGAAAGGGAGAGGCAGATTGAAAGGCGGACATTCCCCCCTCGGCGAGGCCTTCGAGGACGGATCTTCCAACGCCTTGCCCGCGCGTGCAAACGAGGAGAGCGGGAATTGAGCGCCATGGAAAGCGAGCGAGACTCCTCCTCCGAGGCCACCGAGTCCAATGACGAGGCCATCGCCCAAGGTATGATGCATCTTTCGGTCGCTTGTGACTTTCATGAGCAGCTCAAAATGAAGGGCGCAGGCGCCACAAGTAATTTTCGTTGTTTGCTTCATATTCATCGGGCTTAGGGTTTCAGGTGCATCACGATGGCTTCTGTGCGCGCGTTTCCCACCTGAGTAGTATAAGAAGGGACTTGTTTGAATGTGCAACCTTGCGCTTTGGATAGGCATGCTGGTCGCACGTCAGCTTGGTAATCCTCGGGTCGCCTTCAGGCTAGGTCAATTGTGACACTGCCACATCCTGACCTATGCGTGCGGTGCGATTTTGTGTCTGCAGATGCCTTCGATTCACAAGGGGACTCCTCAGACAAGGAGCTGCAGGAGAGTGAGCCCCTGGTGGATCGAAGGCAGAAGCGAAGGAAGTTTGCAAGTTTTGCGAAATCTGCAGCGGAGAACTCCAGTCTACCTACTCAAGCGCCCCCTCTACCTTCCGCACCCACATACGCACTGGGGTGGACATGGCAGCCAGCACAATGGCTTCCGCAGCCATCCGCGCAGCCACCACCGGCTTGGAATAATCCACCATCAGCTTCGTGGCCCCAGCCTCTTGTTGTGCAAACGTCGCCCACGGAGGACAAGGATTCGCGGCGAAGAAGACGCCAGGAGTATGATGAAAGGAGTCGCGTTCGGGGCACGGAAGGGAAGAAACCAAATTACGTTACCGTGGGCGACGGTGGCAAAGTTGATGCAGGGTGTAAGGGGAAGAATGCCTGGGATGAGGCAATCCGGGATTATACTCCCAAAATGCTGGATATGTCATGCACTACTTGGACCAAGCAGGACCAATATGCTGTGCGCAAACTTCGGAAGGCTTTGGACAATGAGTTCGAGTACAAGGGCCAGCCCCTGAGCATGGTTGGATTTAGAACCTGCATAATCAAGTTCATAAAGTCCGAGCGTTGTCGTTTGAAGATGAAGTGGCTTGCAAGAATGGAAGAGTGCCCTGAACATATAAATGGCATGCAGTGGAAACGGCTGAAAGATTACTAGGAAACCCCTACCCAGCGCTTGAAGGCGTTGAAGATGAAAAATGCGCGCCAAAGTGTGAAGCCTGGAAATGTGCTAGGTCTGAAAGGTAAAGCTGGGAAGGAGGCCGCGTTTGTAAGTACCCCGCTGTCGGGTAGAGAGGAGCGCGCTTTGGGAATATGCGAAGTATCTGGCTGTAATTGGGAATAGTTCACTAAAGAGTTCAGTCGAGTCTTCGGTCTTCAATCTTCAATCTTGAAACTTGAAACTTCAATCACGTCCCCATTGGCCTATCCTGTGGTGGCTATAAAGGGCCAAGGTAAGGGTGTGTGATAAGAAACAAGGTCTGGGACGGGTAAAACGGGACAACAAAACACGAGTTGCCGTCCGGATGATGGGATCCTAAATTTCAAACCCACGGTGATCAAGAGGCGCCTTTTACCAGTAGGATCAATATAAAAGATCGACCATGTGGGCCGTCAACCCCACTTCGTCGCCACAAATACAAAACGGAGCGCTTACTGRATAACCACGGCTTGCAACAGGTTTACAATGCAGAAATCAAAATTGCAACTAGCCTCCAAAACTGGCTGGGAATGAAAAATAAAACAACTCTGTCGAACATTAAGCCACAACACACACAACTCCTCTGAAAGTCTTCAAATCTCCAAAGTCTTGAAGTCTTGGAATCTTTCTTCACCCAAGAACTTGAAGAAACCCCAACTAGTTTTAAAAGAAACTTTTGTAAATGATCGTTGCCTTCAAACTAGTACCACAGATGTTCTACAAGGCCAAATGCTAAGTGCTATAGCATTTTGAAAAGATAATAAGATAATCTAACATTCCTTCAAATCTCAAATCAATACAACATACTGTCCAAAAGTTATGGACAAGCAAAGTCTCGGCCTTCTCAATTGAAAGGCAACAGACCTCTCCTATCTCAAACTCTTATATCTCCTTCAAATTTCTTCCAATTTACAAGTTCTATAACTTTTTAAGAAGCTATTCTCACAAACTAACTCTCGCTCAAGTTTCAAATCATTCTAAACTACTATCCAAAAACTATAGACAAGCAAAGTCTCGACCTTCTCAATTGAAAGGCAGCAGACTCCTTATCATTCAAGAACTCATAACTTTTAATTTATAACTTTAAATGCTTTGATTTTTGTGTCTATAGAAAGATAAAAAAAACTTCTCTAATGCCTGAAAGTTTCAAAGAAAGAAAATAAAAACACAAACTGTGGTGGTCGCCAAAATCTCCGCTCCTCTTTGATGGGTGGCAGCAGACCCTCCTCCACTCACATGCTTATAACTCCTCCCTCACAACTCCAATTCAAGCAAAAGGGACGTCCAAATAAGTGCAATTTTATAAGAAAATCCCCCTCAAATTTTCATTATCAAATTCTTCACACAACAAGAGTTCTCACTGATCAAAGTTTGGCTCTCTACACACATTCTCCAAAAACACCCCAAAAAAACACAACTCTCTCCTTCTCCACATAATAATCCTTCGTCCTCACATAATATAATCCCCACAAAGAAAACTCTTTCAATAATGAACCCTTTGAGAGGAGCAAGAACATCCTTATCAAGCCTCTAAATCCCTAAAATAAGTAGGACTTGTCCCTATCCACCACACATGGGCCTCCAAACAACCATTAGTCCAAGGAAAAACAACTACGTAGTAAACTACTTCTAAACTCCCACTCTTTTACTTTTTATCACACACATATATCATCAAAATTAAATGTCATACTAAACTCCTTTATTCAGTGGAGGTAAAAACTAAAGTCCATGAAGAGTACCACTCTACATCTAGTGATTCCATAAAAACCCTCCAGTTTGATATTTTGCAATCGAACTCCAAATCCAAACCCAAATTCTAAAACTTGAAGGAATACGTCAAACGGATGAAGTTTTGCAGGTATCGTATGTTCTTGTTTTATTGCATGAACTCATTGAACCATTGCACGCTGCAGGATTTCAACATTGGCGACGAAGTCTTCCTAATGAATCCCCGTGCTGTGCGGCAAAAGGTGGATGTTGGATCAGTATCAAGATTCCACGGATCTCACAAGTTCCATGGTAAGGAAATTCCACCATCCTGGTTGAAGGTGTACGTGCGTGAAGCTCTTCAAACTGGAGTTCCCCTGATGTTCCCGAACGAGGCCACGAGCATGGAGTTTGTGGAGCACACAAAGGGGTCTTCCGCAATTTGGGACAAGAAGTACATAAAGCAAGTCAATGGAAGCTGATTTAGGATATACTTGTACTTTGTTGGAGGTAGTGGACCACCGTTCCATGTAGTGGACGCCATGTGATTTTGGGGCTGCGGTCTAAAGTACTCCTCTTTTTGTAAAATGCAACACTCTCTTTCCCACTCCATGACTTTGAGCACGCACATGTTGATCTCCCTAGTCGTGTGCAATCTCAAATTCTAGATTAGTCGGTGCCTTTTCCTTGTTCTTTTCCTAAAACTGTAATGAGATTGTAGAATTTATGCAATATAGAATTGTCCCCTCAATCTGCGTCACTGGCTCCAGCACTACAGAAGCACAACTGCACACGCTACTGTAATGTAACTCTAAAGCGACTGGAGTACGACTAGTTTCCCACTCTGAAGAAGCCCTAACGTCGTCCGCCCCATTCATTTGCAACTACATAATGACTCCAAAATGACTAGTTCCGAGATGTCCACGTCAGATTTAAGAGGGGTCATTCTGGAGTTCGACATGGCTGCACCGTGACTTCTCACGAGATGTCCACATCAGATTTTGGAGGGGTACACAACTTCAGAATGACTGCAGCGCGACTGCATTGAATGTGTCCACGTCAGATTCCGAAGGGGTCAGGCACAACTGGACCATGACTTTATCGTGACTGCACGTGTCATGTCCACGTCAGATTTTAAGTGGGTGTATTACTGGTCCAACTAGACCATTTCTAGGTCAAAGCCATCTTTCCAGTAAAGGATTTTCTTTAACCCTCTCAACGAAGCTCTTTTCATCTAAGTATTCATTCGTTTCAAGTCCGTCGGGTGATAATAACGCTGCAGTCATTCTTGTAAACGACTTGTCCGAAATGACTGCAGCGCCAGCGAGTCACATTTCCATTTTGCGACTTCAACACGACAGTTTTGCAGTCATTGGCGCAGTCGCATGTAGCCCTGTTTTTTTGTAGTGTGATGTGTGCTCCCATGACTTGGCGTTGGACTATTACTTTTCCCTTGTTACTATATTTACAAGTGCATCTTGACTTTACCTTGCCTAGATTTAGTATCAAGTATTGATTTGGGGAAGCATGGGTGGGAAGCAGCTTCCCATCCCTATATTTTTTAATGAAGAATGGGGATAGGGATGGGGAAGAGGCTGGTGGTGGGGAAGCCCACTAATATTCGCAGTTCTCTATTATGGGTTGGTTTTCCCGTGGGGTCATTCTGAGCTCGGACATTCCGAACATTTCTCTGTGTCTCAACATGGAATCGATGACCTTATGCTGACACCCAGGGTAGAGAAAGGGTCTCAATCCTCAAATTCTACACTTGAGCAGGTCACAGGTCTCTCGTGAGTCGTGACCGGGTCTCCATACTCAAGCGCTTCTCGTGACTGGGTCTCAACACTCAAGTGCTTCTCSTGACCGGGTCATGGATGCGGTTCTCATTATAAGCTCAGGATGCTAAAAATAATTTGCCAACTAACAATGATTACAATGATTAAAGAAGCTCTGCTGAATTTAGGTGCGACCAAGTCAGAGTTGCCGACACTTCCAGAAATGAGTGGAAGTTCGTTTTTCAAGCTGGATTGCTGGAAATGCAGAATGGGAAATATATAATTCACAAAGTTCCTTTTGGGGGAAATTTAAAATTAGAATGGAAATTRATAAGTACCCTGCACCGCCAGTGCTGAATTTGGGTCAGGGAGGATTGACCGACCCCCTCATTGCCCCTCCCTTCAGTCCCGTGGATGAATGGATGGGACAACGAGGTTCCCTTCGTCGTTCTCCTGCGTGGTTCCCTCAATCGACGCCGCAGCTGCGTTGCCGAAGCTCGCATAGCTGCGACGCAGGAGCGAGCCAGGAAGACGTTGCCGCGGAGATTCGAGTGAGAGTCCGCGCAGCTGCATCAACTCGCAGTAGGAGATTTCGGAGGAGGAAAAGTTTGCCGCGGAGATGCATGATCGAGGAGCTTTTGGGTCATAGCCCAGGATACTTCTTCAACTTCAGCTCGATCGCCAGCCATGCATGTCGGACTCCAGTTGCAGTAGCCCCTGCTCCGCCATCACCGCCACCTCCGATTAATTCAAACAGGTACAACCCAACAGCCGCCATAACCAGATCGAAATCGCAAATGGAACTGCGAACACGGGCTCCGTGTAGTTCTTACTCTCTTGTGTTCGCAAATTCAAAGCATTCGTTCCTAACATTGTTTTGTGCTTTGGTTTAATTCAGGACGTGAGTCCCTTTCTTTTTCGATTTCAAAGGACATTCTGAAGCTGAAGAGGAATGGCGCAGACGTTATTCGATCCTCCAGGCGAGACTATTCAATTTCCGAGCTGCTGCTACTGTGAATGGAGCTAGCTCGTTGACATTCTCGAACATGAAGCTCTGTTGATTTGATTTGCCCTCCTTTCATAGAGACAGATTCAATGTATTTTTCTGTTTTGTAAACATAGCTTTCCGCACCACCATGACCACCCTCCAAAAACCACACCTTTCTACTAATTCACCAGGAAATTGGTAACTAAACCCAAACTACTGCTTGCAAATGCTGTTCACTAGCTCTTCAGCAATCACTTTGATCTTCACCCATGCCAGCCTACAGCACCCTCTTGTCTGCATGGCTGAGGCATCATCCCGCACAAGAGATTCAACCTTGCCATCAAGAAAAGACATAACCCCTAAAGGATGTTATCGTTTTCTACGTAAACCCTAAAACGGAAGGCGACCAATGGTTGTTCCATTGCGTAATCACGACCTGTGAGATATTTTCCTAACCATTGGTCGCCTTCCGTTTTAGGGTTTACGTAAGCTTTTTCAATGCTGTTTTTGGCATTTCATTTCTCCCTCGTCGACGCCTGCTCAGCTTCCCCATGTTACTCTTGTCAAGTTGTGAGCTAGCAAAATTGGGAGGATTATTCTGGATTGTGAAAAGACACCCCAAAAAGCTCATAATACCGAGCAGGAGTTGATTACTGGTCACCTCAGAATTTTTTTGGGAATTATTGAGTGTTCAGAGAGGATCAAATACATTCAATGCACAGACAACATACGCCAACTCTTTTGGTGGGCAACATCCATATGCAGTAAGATAGTTGTTTAAAATATATGGCAAACCATCCCCACACTGGCACCCATCTGGAGTCAATGTGCTCTACTGGAATGCCACACTTGTGACAGTAGGAGTGTGCGACATCACATCCAGTGCATTTCAAATTTTCAAGCTGCAAAGTGGAATGAATTTCTGGTACCTGGATTGCTTGCTAAGCTTAGCAGGGCCAGAGACTGCCTGTACTGTAAGTTAGATGAATCATTTCTCCCTGGCTTTGCTTCGCTGCAAACTTGCAGTTGTGTAAGATAGGCTACTACTGAGGTGCATTCAGAATCAAAGAGCAAAGCTGACAGAGTGGTAGTGGAATGGTGTCTTCATCAGGCTTTCAAAGTTCCTAGCGCGGCAGGCMACGGCCACACTTTCCTGCAGGCTGCCAGGTCCACAGACCAGGACTCCCACTTCCTCCCCTTCGTACTTCCCGGCCACTTCGTCAAATAGCTCTGCCACATCCCTCAACGGAGTCAAACTTCATTTTGCAGACGCTTTCCATATCGTAAAAAAAATGCCATTTCCAAGTTTCAATCCAGACGAATTAACTTACTACAGTAACCCGGCCCTTTAAAGTGAAAATCCTATCAAAGTTGGCTCATATATATCCTCCTAGAGAATTTGTTATTTGAATTGAAGTATTATGTTGGATGTGTTCATCTGTTCATCATCTAGAATTTAGTATGAACGTCGGAGTTAAACTGGCATATCAATCGTTGGCTAGTCAAGTGAAGGATATAATCTTCCAATTCTTCGGTTCGATGTGGGCCCTCAAATTAATCAACCACAAAGTAGTCTACCGATGTGGTCGACGTTCAGAATTCGATGACACAACTTGTCATTGAATCAAATTATCTAACTAACAAGTATGCGATCGAGGAGCTTCTGTAAATATTTGGTAATAGAATACCAAGTAATTGAGGAGAATCGGTTGAAGCACTAACCTTCGAATTGCGGTCTTTTTCCTTCCGCCACCACGCAACTCTCCAACAAATCACTCACGCCGTTTCCCTCCAAGTCTCTCACCTGGTCCATCTTCCCCCCCTCCAGCTCTCTCCCCCTGCCCGCCCTTGTACTCGCGATCCAGAAAAAGATCACTGTACCTCCACACCCTACAATCCCCACGAACAAGCTCACGAAATGCAACACCGATTCCTCCGCAGTCGAGAATTTCTCCCCCTTCTTCAAAAACTTCGGCGAGGACACATAGKTGTACAGCAAAGCATGCATGAGCACAAACCCCGTCACGGAGGCCACAATGAGCGCGATCATCCACAAGTTCTGGACCGAGTTCACGGTGGACAGGCCGCCGTTGTGGCGCTTGTTGTTCCCTTCCTTCTGGGGACTGTCAGGAAACGTTGGCGTGGTGGGATACGTCGTCTCTGCTGCTCCTGTTGGTTCAGTGGGTAGAATCTCACCAGCTTTGGACTCTCCTGTTATGTAGGCTTGGATGGTGAGGTTCAAGGTGGCGCGGTACGTGTAGTTTGGGTAAATGTCGGTGGGTTTGATGGTTTTCAAGGTGGTGAGCTCTTCTCTTCGACGAGCGCACCAAATGAGGTGCACATTGGTGGGGAGATGGGCTTGGAGGAGGTGATGGCGTTTCAGGAGGTCTTGGATGACGGCAAGGAAGGGAGTGACGCCGGCGCCACCGGCGATCAGGACCAGATTCTTGTATCTGCACATTCAAAAAAGTTAACTTTCAGTAAGTACATGATTCTTAATGGTCCATATTGCTTGCACGGTGAGAAATCCAAAATCGCTATCTATGGAATTTGTGAAGAATTCCATAGTCAATGTCCAGCGAATACACACTAGGATACAACAGGCATGGAATTTGGACACATAGGGACATTTGTCCAATTCCTATAGACACAAAAGGACATGCTTGATTATCAGTACGTGATTTTTTGCTTGGATGGTCATATTGCTTGCATGGTTAAAACACTGAAGACATCCAAAATGTCCATCTATGTAATTTCTGAAGAACTCCATAGTCAGTGTCCAGCGATCGAAGATACAATCATTAGGATGCACTAGAAATATATGGAATTTGGAGACAAAAACCTTTGTCCAATTCCCATATTGAATTTCTCCTGTGAAATCCATGGCGAACTCCAGAGCCAAAGTAGGACTTGTGTAGATCGATTTGAGGCTTCTATCGATCAGTTGGACTATTAAAGCTGTCCTATCGCCTGTGAGATTTGCTTGATACTACCAATTCAACCTTTGTATAGAGATTGAAATTTCACAAAGAAATGGAAGTTAAGCAAAGGTCAATACTTTGTGCTAATCGTTGAGGACTGTACCTGAGGAAGAAGTTTGATTCGTGGCCGTAAGGACCTTCCGTACGTACCGTCTTGATTGCGAATGGGCAGCCCGATGCCTTGGTGGGTTGGGCGGCGATGTTGTCGTGCAGGCTTCCAGTCCAGTCGCCGAGACGTTTAATACAGAGACAGACCTCGTTCGAGTCGTCTAGGGTACTCGAAGTTGTGCTGAATGGATGCCACTGRAGTTTTGAGATTCCAGGGACGTTGATGTAAATGAAACTCAGGGCATTATATTTGAACCCTACAAGAATGCATGATGAGAATTCAATCAGAAATATGTATATGCTCATATAATTATTGAGCATTTGAATCTGAACACAATCTTAATAAGATTGGCAGTTCGATTTCCGAATGCCAGAAGTGAGATGCGCAAGATGGWTTTTCGAATTCTTTGAGAATTAGTCAGGACACTTCGATCTCTAGAGATTAACGGCCAACACAACTGTAACAAAACATTATCAACATGAAAAAAATTTGCCAAATTGAACGAAAATAAGAGTTTTTTCGAATTCTGCGTGGACCGATTGAAGGTTCAAGTGATGAGTACTAACCAGTTTGCTTTGGAATCTTAAGCTCCACGAGGCCGCTGGGGAGTACCCGGGCAGACACRCCGGTGACTTGTTTCCAGGACTGCACCATCCTGAGGAAGCGGTCGATGAAGAAGAGAAAAATGGGACCCATGGACGGGGCCGTATGGTTCATGTCCACGTGAAAGACGTAGAATATGAAGAAGGCAATGTACAGGTGGTGCACGGTGAAGAAGAAGTTGAAGTGTCGTGTACGGACGTAAGGAATCGCCGTGAAGGCCATGATCAACACCGACAAGCCCGCAAATAGACCGGGCAAATTGGAATCTCCATTTTTGGGCCATTGCCTCAACTGCAAACAAAGCGAACAGGAAACGTTAGCTCACCACAGGGGTCTCATATGCAGTTCCCGGTGTCAAAATCCCCGGTGAGTCTCACTTTTCTCGGTGTTCCCCAGTGTATGCTCACCGAGAAAAGTGAGACTCACCGGGGATTTTGACACCGGGAACTGCATATGAGACCCCTGTGCACCGAATAGATGAAATATACTGCTAATTATTATTATATCAACCGCAAGTAGTGCATGTGCCGAAGTGTCATCAATTTCAATTCCTACAACAGGAAGCAGTGATTGCAACATATCATCGATTATTTTGCTATGGTTTTGCTGAGCTCCCGTACTTTGCATGATCTATTGCAAACCATTGCAAACCACTGCAAAAGTGCTGCAAACTTGTTGCAATGTCTTGGGCAGGAAACCAATGCATACCCCTGTGCCCAACTGTTAACTGTTGCAAGAACTATTGCTAGCCCAATTAATACTTGCAATTTACATTACACAATTTTGTATTAAACCGTTGCAAATTTTTAATGGAATACTAAACCGTGCACGAAACTATGAAAATCTTAGCCTTCTGTACCAGTGAATTCAGCCATTCAGAGAACGCACCAAGTGGAGTTTGTGTTCCAAGCCAAGGGAAATAGCGAATGTTCCGCCATGAATAAAGACGAGGACGGCCGTAAGGTAGCCGAACCACCTGTGGTACTTGATCGCCTGTTCAAACGGCACATCGACCAACCTCAGGAGTGGTGATCCTCGTGCCACGGGAACAAACAGACAAGCCACAACGAAAGGCAACGCTCGTCCCAGCATTGCTCCCGCCTGGGCCCATTTCTGTATCACCCTGCACCAATACGACGTCTCAGTGAGGTCCGCAAATTTCAATTTTTGATACAGGAATTAGAATCTCTCTGTAAMCTAGATTGAAATTGATCCTGATCGAATTTATATATGACGGGAGTCTGCGGTTTCACAATGCTCAGCGACTGTGAGGCCCTCRATTAATTGATGGATTCTTACTTGGATGGGTCTCCCTTCTTGGGCTTGCTATRGTCAATTTTGTGGAAACTGGCCGCTTGCATGTCGAACCATATCCAMAGAGCGCAGACAGTAACGATGACGAAGATCACAATGTCGATGAGGGTTATGATTCCCACTGGGGTTTTCACCAAGAGAGGCTGGGTCCATACCGACCGCCACAAGTTGACCACAAATGGCTGTTTTCCGGAAGCAGGGGATCTAGGCCTGGAATCGTATTTGGAAATACATTGTAACAATCTAAAAATCAGATCGACATTTCGTCATGATCCTACGACAAAATTACCAAAATGGAACGTCGTGCATCGATTTAAAGATAAGCTGCKAAACCGAAGGCAAGTTTAAAATAGAAAGAGTCACATTGTTACAAGCATAGTGACAGAGTACCTATCAGGAAATCTTTCCTGTAGCTCCAAGTATACCAACGCTACGAGAGCCAAGCCCACGACCGGAACCACGTACAACACGTAGGAAGTAGCTGCACAACCAAAACTATCGTCACAATATTTTGGTAGATTGGCAAACTTTCACTGAATTGAGCACAAGATCCTCGATCGTCTGGATTTTATGCAAGCTCCTGAAGGTCAATATTAATCCTAGATTTTAGATTCGCAAGCTCTGTGCACTTGAATGTCACAGTTGTAACGCTCGAAAGTACGCCATTTAAACGAACATGACAATCACTGTATGATTCAATACTCAACTCCATCAGCATGAAGTGGAATTCGATCTGCGGTATTGCTAAGGTTTCGGCAACACGAATGCTATACAGAAAACAATCATTTAAAACTAGCTAGCAAATCAAACCGCTATCTTTTGAAAGAGTGGATAAAATTACCGGCTAATGAAGACGAATTGATAGAAAGAAAAATAAAATAGCTGATTAATTACCATATTTCCCCCAGAAGGTGGACGTGCCGATTGCCGCCGAAACTTTTTTCTTAAAAGCTGTCCCCTCAGCACTTGGCATTCGGAACCAGAGCGAAAACCACCAAACTAAGTCGGCCCATGCGACAAGAAGCAGAAACACCTTGAGAAGCTTCACAGGTACACCCCCGGACCGTCGCTCAGGCACCGCGCTGGGCTCATGAACCCGAATCCCAGTACTAGTATCAGTACTTCCATTCGCACCATTCCCAGTGGTCAACGCTTGCGAATTCATAATCTCTCGCGCACGAATTGAAGACGATGCACTCCAAGCACTCCCTGGGAATTTTCAGCACGTCCCCAAGTCCAATGKTTGCAGTAGTACGTACGTCCACAAGTCAACCTCCTTCACGTCGATATCGATATCGATAGACCTACAGTGAGTGACAGTTTTAGTACAATCACGTTAACTTCGAGAGGGGATGCAAGCCACCATCGAATCAAATTTGGATCCCGGGTTGACACCGTGTAGATCACGATCTACACCCTGGTATCATGATCCAAAGCTGGTGCACCCCACAAGCTTTAATTTATAGCAGCAGCAAGCTACTAATTACAGGAGGGGCGGAATTAATCTCGTCGATGCCGGATCCGGCGCAGGGWTCTACTGAAGCGAAGGTTTGCGCGCAGAGAGCATCCACCGCACMGCTGACTTGTTTGTCCGATCTACGGCAAAAGCCTCAAAACCAATCCTTTCAGGGGAAAACAAAATTGATCGAGCATTAGAGTCCTGAATGTCAATAAGGGATTTAGGGTGATTGCAAGAAACACCTCACGATTTTGTTGCGTTTAGCTGATTTTTTCGGGAGTACTTTAAAATTAAAAAATTAATTTTAAAAAATTTTAAAAAATATGACTAATGTATATACCTTTAAGAAGAACATACCCTAGGAAGGAAAAGTGTAGGAAAATTCTCTAAGTAGGAGAACTTGAAAAGTGCCAAGCCTCAAGAAAATACATACTTTGATATTTTAATTAGTAAAAAATAGGATAAAATTTTAAAAAATAAAATAAAAATTGGCCATTTGAAAAAACTTTATGTGGATGTTTAGTCATAAAAAAATTTCACCAAAATCATTTTTCATTATTCAAAAATTCATTGCAAATGGTGCTCACTTTAGGACAATCTAGAACTCACTTGCAATAGGCAATCAAAAAATCCCTCTCTTGGAAAGTTGAATTTCCATATTATAAATCACCCTACAAAGTTTCATAACCTAACTCTTCAAAAAAGGTACTCGATAGTACTAAAAACCACAAAAACTGCAAGTGTGACATATTATCAAAATTCAATTTTGGTTACTTAAKTAATTTTATTAAAATTGAAAAAATTCGTGTTTACTTTCCATACCATCGAAAAGCTTGCTTCCAAATTTCTTGCTCTTTTGAGCATTTTTACAAAAGTTAGAGACAAAAACAACTTCCACACGCAACGTGTGACGGAAAATAGTACAAGTGTTTCTTGCAATCACCCTTTATCACTGAGAATTCAGCAACGAAAAATAACACTCTGTATTGATCAAGGGAAAAAGGGAAAGAGGAAAACTCATATTTGACAAATTGGCAAATTTCAGTTAATACGTGAAATTGGCGAAAGTTCAGTTCCTCTATTGAAACCCATCAAGAGAAAATTTGGACTCTCCAGAAGGGCGTCAGCCTTTGACAAGCTACTCTATATCCAGAGCCCTAGTGAGCTAGAAAAAAGACAGCATTTCTAACACAAATGCATTTCAGTTTGTGTGAATATGTTGGTTGTCACACATAATATTTCAGTTTCCTACAACTTTCCTCCAATAGAACACAGTTGCTCGTTTACCAATATGGTGAATTTCATTAAATTGGCAGTATAACCGGTATTCCATGTGCCATTTTCAACCTTTGCAATTTGAATTACTTAAGTGAAATGTAGGACAAGTATAGATTTCGAGTCATTACGACATATGTAGATGTCAAAAATCTATGACATATTTCGATTTCAGACCTCGAGGTCTGAAACATCTAGGACATGTATAGATTTCAGAAGTCTTAGAAAGGTATAGATTCCAAAAATTCATGACAGGTTTAGATATTAGACCGTATGGTCTGAACTGGTCAAACTAAAAAGGGCCAAAATAACGGAATATCGCCATTTTAATGAAATTTGCCATCAATGCTTTGACATTTGGTTGCTCTACTACAGTGATGACACTTGGTAACTGCAACAATAGGGGAAAAATTCTTGTCCATGCAAAAAAAAAAAAGCAAGGTTACTTTTGGTACTTCTTAGCGGCCTTCTGGAGAGTTTAAACTTTTTCTAATGCTTGGATCTATACCTGAGCTAGAACTCGGAGACTCGGAGCTATGGATCACTTTCATGTTATAACTTTGGTGTTTTCAAAAATATAGCATTGTTATCCTAAATCATTGCAGATTGACCTATGGATGGCTTTCAATATTAGTATAGAAATGAAGAATTCACGCACTTATTGATCCCGTAATCGGAGCATTTTAGACAAAGTATCTTGGTAATAGGTTTCACCTTTTTAAGGATAAATTAATAAGACCATGTAGGTTTAATGCTAATTTCATTAAACTGGCGGTATTCAGTGTGCCATTTTCAATGCTGAAGTTTGAAATGCTTAAGTGAAATCTAGGACTGGTATAGATTTTATGTCATCTACGACATATGTAGATGTCATAAATCTATGATGTAATTAGATTTCAGACCGCGTGATCTGAAACATCTAGTATATTTATAGATTTAAGGTATCTAAGACAAGTATAGATTTCAAAAATCTAGGAGGGGTTTAGATTTCAGACCGCGCGGTCTGAATTGAAAAAAGTGCCAAAATAACTGAATGCTGCCATTTTAATGAAATTTGCCATGTTTCTGAATTGGGCAGGCCGTACATTAGTTTCATGACATGTTGATCTCCATATAAATTTGATAAAATTGGTGGAAATTTCTATATTTGACATTTTCTAAGTCTAGTAACTAATGACATCAACATCCATTTAAGGTTTTAGGATTTTCATTAGAAGAAAGAAAAATATGATATTCTTCAATTGATACAACTTGTTATTATTGGGGTGTCTTTTTTACAACGTCGTCTCTTGAATATATTGTGAGAAATTGCCACTTTTGCCAATTGATTAATTCACTATTTACTTGTGAATTGAATGAATTATTTGATTGTGCTTGTAAAATATATCTTGTACCCACCCTAGCCTACATTTTTTTTGGAAGTTGTTATAATTGTTATCGATATGGTATATATAGACATGTCATCAATATTAATATTTCATATCCCATATCAATTTCCATGTATGTACATCATATCATATGAATACACCATATATATTATTCATAATTTCACATACATTCCACAATCCACATATTGTATTATGTATGTATCCATATCATATTTATAAATTCTAATTTCAACTACCATGATCATCTCTTAGGACATTAGACAATCATCTTTTTCAATAATATAGATCAACGGCATAAGTGATTGGGCCCATTATTTTCTAATTAAAGTCAATGGTTGTGTTTTTTTCTATCCAAGGAGGTTGCTGATGGTCTTTGGAAAGGTTATCATCTTTTTGCTACATTGTCTATTACATATTTAAATATGTTTGACTACTATTAGCATATCAATTATTTAATAAAATTCAAAGTATCCATTGAAAATATTAATGATTGCATGTGCAGTTGAATGTCATCATTTGTGAGTTCTAAATCTTTTTTAAAGATAAAAAAGTAACCACATATTGGTCTAGTAGGAATGTGTCCAAAAAAACCCAATACTTATTTATTGATTTTATTCCTTTTACTAGAGGTGTATCATTTGTTTCATTAAAAAAATTTGACAATTTGTACACTTGTACGATAATATTTCACCTTGCACTAATTTATGACATTGGTAACTTTGGAAAATCAATGTTACACTTACTAGCAAGCACTGGGAACTTTGGATCGTCTAGCCCTCCAGGCTAGACAGCTGTGGGAGGAGGGCTAGACAGTTGTGGGAGGCTAGTCAACTAGAGCTTTGAATTCCAGCCCCCATGACTTGCATTGACTTCAACAAGAAGCAATTCATCCCCAACTAGACATTAAGCCTAGCCCTGGCTAGTGGTACAAAAGTGGGGCTAGTGGTACAAAAATTCTACCCCCCCGCCCATTTCACACAATGCTAAGGAGGGCTAGAATGGGGGCTAGACCACCCCAATGTAGCCCCGCCTATGAGGTCCAAAGTTTCCAGTGAAGATAAATAATAGATAGTTCTCTTATCACTTTATGATCCTATTAGCTATCATGTGACTATGTGACACTCCATTTATTTGTCCTATTAGTGCATGTTACAAAATGAACTTACACATGATAACAACTAATTGCTTTGAAAAAAAGAATATTTTTTTTCCATCTATAGTTTGTGAAGACTCATTGACATGCACAATAACCACTAATACACCTACAATGAATAATAATCTACCTCCCTTGTAAAACATTAGGACTGAATTATGTAACTTCATTTCACAACACAAACTAATAGGGTATACCACTGTAGTTTACCAAAGCCACACTATTTTAAATTAGCGCTAGTATATTTCGGAAATGCATAAATTTGTAATTTTGCAGTAGTAATTCACGACTAGTCTAGCCCGAGAAAGCCAAAGGCCGGGTGGAGGCGCGCAGGGCGCAGGCAGCGTTGCGGGTCGGCTGGGTGGCGGGCACGCGCGGGGAGCAGGCCAGGCGTGTGGACGCTGCATGCGCTGCATGGCCATCACGTGCACTGGACTTCCGGACCCCAGTCAACTTCGCCTCCCCCTTTCGATTCCTCCACTCCTCGACGTAGGGTGCGCATTCGTTTGGGATGGATAAGGGCTAGTTTTGTTGGATATTTTTCACGTAAATCAAAGAGATCATAACATTCAGTAGCAGCACTACTAATTCCCTTCCCCCCAAAATGGTGTGGAATATTTCACACCATTTCATCCATACAAAGACATGACCATATTCATAGCTATGAGGTCACATGTCAAATTTGTTAGAATGTCAAGAAGAAAGGAATTGGGTTGAAACTAATGCACACTAATGGAGGGCGATTACTGATTAGTAATATAGTTTGTTTAGCAAGTAGTTCTCTGGCACCAAAAAGTAGTTGATAAGTGGCTCAACAACATTTTCTAAAGCATGGTATGTGTTTAGTGGTGTCAGGTTACCATGCATTCAAATTTGGCCCTCTAGATTTGGACGAATGGTGCTGAAGAAAAGAAAAGGTAGGTTGGCTGAAAATTACTAAATGTTATGAATGATTGCCACAAGCATGCATGCATCTCATATTGAATCCCCAATGATGGAAATTTACACTCATAGGAAGAACGGGGAGGCGCGCGTTACCCCAGGGATATAGTTTCCAACATGCAACTATACCTTCCTTTTGACTTTCTGTTTTAAGAAAGTCAAAATGGGGGTATAGTTACATGTTGAAAATTATACCCTGGGGTAACGCCTCCCCGGTCTTCCTGTGACTAAGAATAAAAATGCAACCTTTTAGCCAACCAAAGGCAAAGAATTCAATCCACAATTATACAAAAACTACTACTAATAAATCTCTTGTTGAAAATTTTTTGGAGTCAAATCACAAGACATTGTCGCAATTGTATAGAAAGGGGATATCAATGGACATCACTCCACCAACATTGCTCAAAGGATGATAAAAATCAATATCACTGGAGCAATTCCAAAAAGGGCAAAAAAAATTCAATTTCACCGCTTGTTTTCAACATGCACAACTTGATTGTTGACTTCCATTCTTTCACACCTAATGAAACTTAGTAGAATCTACAATAACCACTGGGAGAACGGGAGGGTGTTACCGGGGAGGGTATTTAGTTTCAGTATGTAACTATACCCCCAAAAACTTTCTAGAAATAGGAAGTTTGGGGGGGTATAGTTACATACTGAAACTAAATACCCTCCCCGGTATCACCCTCCCGGTCTTCCTGTGAACTATACAAGCTCCTAAAAATAGGAACAACTCATATGCTAATTTAGCCATTTCCAAGAAAATTGGGATTTATTTTAGGACGGAGGTAGTATATATCAGACACTTGCAATTGACTTCAAGCTTATATCAAGGAATTAATTGATGCCATACATGTCAACTAAAACTAACTACTGCATGTCCATTGGGAAAATGCCAGTAAGTTATGCCTTATAGACATACAGGGAGTAGTAATCTACTCTAAATAGTAAAATTAGGTTGCCTTTACAATTAGGTTGCCTTACCTTAAGAAAGGTACTCTACAAGCCATCAAAGTCAAGGAATATTTCTACAAATATTTCCATTTTTACGCATGGAGGTTCATGAGTTCCAACTACACCAACAACTAATTCAAAACTCAAAAGTAGTGCATTCTTGTAGAATAACAATAAATATTTATATAATGTGGAATGTCAAGAAATCGACAAGGGGCAATCTAATTTCACTATTCAGTATAGCATTCTACACTGAATAGGGGTATTAAGGGGACCAAACAATTAAGGGGACTTATTGTAAAAAATTGTAGATGTTGAAATATGATGTACAACTCCCGGTCACTTCAGTAATTGTTCATGTACAACAAAAGTAAATTCATATAGTGTGAAATGTTGATTAATTAGTGTGGGTCCCCTTAATACCCCTATTCAGTGTAGCTAGTATGATAAGGTATCGCCTGTTTGTGAGTGTGGTCAGCGTGTGCTGCAGGCTTTGCTCCGTGTGCCGATTGCTTGCCACACTAGTTCCAGTTTCCATTCTAAATTTGAGCTTGCAGATGGTTTGTAAGCTAACTTAGTGATATTTAATGGCAATGTCATGTGATGTTCAAGTCCCAGGGTTTCTGACTTTCTGTCCTTGGAGCAAGTGAATGGGTGGACGCAGGGATTGAAGACAAAACATGCTTTAATTTCCCCTTCTTTGCTCTCAACTTCACCGCAGAACGTTAACCCCTAAGGTAGACTGCTCTTAAAGCCACCATTTAAGGGCTGGTCCGCTTTTTTCGTAGGTTTCCGTGTCCAGAAATATTTTTAGCTCATTTTTCAGAGAAAGAAAAAAGTATTTGGAACTTAGCACAAGTGGTTTCATATTTTTCCAAGCATTTTTGAATTACATATGAATTTTCAAAGATTTGGGGCATAGGCACCTATTTGTGACCATAGGTCTTCCAAAATCTGTCCACTTGCAATTTGTAAAGAGATGGGAGGAAATGAAAGACAATGATTGGCTCTTACAATAGAAAAGAATTTTTTCTTGATTCAATCAATGGTGAATATGGTCCATTTAAGGATCACCTCATATCCATTTTACAGCTATTTATAGGGTCGGTTTCAAGGAGACGGTCGCTTTAAGAGCAGTCTACCTTAAATGCTCAAACTGCGTTTTTTTTGGCAACATAGCAATTTTTGGCACCTCATTAGGAATGGAGTTTTTATTTTTATTCTTTGAAATTTTCACACAACATTTTCCCAAGGAGTACCTTTAAGGCCCAAAAGCTTTCATAACTTTGGACTACATAGTTAAAAAATTATTGTATGATAAGTAGTTTTCATTGCTTGGCTGGCAGACCAAACAACAAAAAAAACTTCTTCAAAAATTACTTTTAAAAAAAAATAAAAATTTGAAACTGGTTCTATAGATTCATATAGAAATGGAAAGTTTTAAATCATTTTATTTGAATCGTTGAGTCAAAAGTTATGAAGAGTTTTAGTTTGGGGTAGTTTGTGGGTAGCGCATAAGTGTCCATTTATGTTTTGTAACTCTAAAACTTGGAAATAGGTTGAAATAGGTTGTTTGGATTGCACCACAACAAGTTGTTTTTGATAAAACTTGAAAAAATTATTTCAACTTTTGTGATTTTTGTTTTGAATTGAAGAGACAACTCTTTATATACACATGGAGTGGTAGAAGGTAGGACAAACAATGTGGGATATGTAAGTTAGTTCATAGATGACGAATTTCATTAAAATGGTGTTATTTTGTTATTTTGGCACTTTTACAAGTTTAGGCCACGCGGTTTGAAATCTAAACTTATCATAGATTTTTGGAATCTATACCTGTCCTAGATCTGTGAAATCTCCAATTGTCCTCAATGTTTCGGACTACACAATTTGAAATCTAAATGTGTCATAGATTTTTTACATCTCATATGTCGTAGATGTCTGAAAATCTATACCATTTCTAGACGTCACTATCACAATTTAGACTGCGCGGTTTGAAAATGGCACATGGAATATTGCCAATTTAATGAAATTTGTCATATAATTTAGAAAGGAACCTAAAATCTTAAACCGCCGCCTGAAACCCTAAATTTGTTGTCCTGCGCAAGACGGCGACGGTGGTCTTCTTCATAAATTTTCTTGGAATCGATATCCTGCAGCATCGCAGTCCTCCACGTTTGTGCTTGTCCGGGTCCTGTCGATGAGGCCGGGGATTCTAACAAGCCATGCAAGTGGGGCAACTCATTGTGAATGGAATTTTTTTTTTTTTTTTTTGAAATTTTCACAAAACATGTGCCCGAGGAGTAGCTTTAAGGCCCAAATATTTTCATAGCTTTTGACCATATGTTAAAAAGTTATTGAGTGATATGTAGTTTTCTTTGATCACTGGGCAGATCAAAAAAATTCTAAAAAAATCATTGTTTTAAGAAATAAAAATTTGAAATTGGTCTTCTAGATTAACATGTACATGAAATGCTTTGAATCATTCCATTTGGTTAATGAAATGAAAGTTATGAGGAGTTTTAGTTTGATGGTAGTTATGGAATCTCTATCCTAAAATAAACTTTGATGTCCTTTGTTTAACTCAATTTTCAATATTTTTGAAAAAAATAAAATAAAACATTGGATGTAGATTATTTATTAAAACATTACAACCATTAGGATTGGTATTTTTCAATTTTATAACTAAATCCTCAACAATTTAGTGTTTTGGATCATTTTCTACTTCTTTCTACTTACAATTTCTTTTTATATGTTGTACAATTCAAAATGATCTGAAATTTTTCAAGCATGTATCCAACTTGCCTTGAAGAATTAATCAAAAGAGTTACCACCATTTTGGACATTTTTTCATGCAAAGTTGACCTTGTGAAGTATTGTTGCCCGGATTTTTGCAGGGCCAAAAAATGGACTTATGTCAATTCAAACACTAGTATCTTATAATCTACACGGTAGAAATTTCTGAAATTTTTACCATGTCTTCTCAAACCAGCCTACTAGAAAATTGTGCAGTTATATGTGTCCAAAAATAGTTTTTTTCTAAAATTTGAGGGAGCTGCCTCACTAGCACCCATGGTCACAAAACAAACACAAAGTCAATTTTCGTGCAAGGTGTGTAAAGCAGTACTCCAATTGTTATCCTTGTCACAACAAAAGCACAAAAATGTCATAATGGTCTTCTCTTCTTTGCTTGTAGCACTATGTTCTCTCGGTGTGTCTTGCGGTGTATGAGCTTGAGACCTTATTAGCCATTGATGCAAAGGTGATAACCTCGCATTGTTGTCACATTAAACTATCCGTACGCTTTGTAAGTTGTGGTGTTCATCCTAGTTGCAAACAATCAAAGAGCACACTAGCTTAGCCTAGCGTAGACCAGCTCCATATTTGCAATGCGTTAGTCCTTCAATATGTGAGCGTATGAGATGAGTGACTCCTATTTTGCAAGTAAGTATTGTATGGTAACTTGTATTTGGCGATGAACTGTTGGGACACCCCCCAAAACTTGGTCTTTCTGAGTTTCTGTCTTTTGTTAGAAGCCGCCAATCTAGGAATCAAAACCAACGTCCAGCTATGATTGTAATAATTTTGGCCGTTAACCTTTAAATGCCACGGCGGACGTTTTGTATCTTCTGGATGACAGGGAATCAAACCGTGTTGGACAGAATTGCAACTTTTCATTCTGGGTATGAGGAGTAGAAACTAGAAAGGGAAGATCTTTTCTAGTATTTTGACTTCCAATGAGTATATTTGGCTTTTCAAAGTAGATGATGTCACACGGTATAAAAAATGCATGATTTCCACGGCCATTGGTCCATCCCTCAAGAATTAACTTGCAATATGGAGTTAGGGCCTCCTGCCATGTACAGTCGGGTACTGAAACCTTACAAATGTTTGCCTCCGCAATGAAAACAATTTCATGTTGTCCACTTTGACACCTTCGCAAGGGCTAAATTTTTTTTTTTTCAATGAATTTTTTTTCACAAGTTCATCTCTAGGTTTTTAACTTATGTGCCAAATTTCATGGCTAAAAAATTTACAGAAAATAAGATATTCAAAGTCTACCAACATCTATAGTTGCAAGAAAAATTTCACTATTGTCAACTTTGCCACCCTCCCAAGGATTGAGAATATTTCTTTTTGCCATGAGATTTTTTGCATAAGATCATGTATATGCTGATAACAAGTGTACCAAGTTTTAAAACCAAAAGATTTACACAAAAAGAGGAATATGAAATCTACCAACATGTAGTTGTAAGGGACAATTTCACTACTTCCAACTTTGCCACCCTCCCAAGGATTGAAAAAAAAAAAATTGGCATGAAATTTCTTGTCATAGTAACATCTCTATGTTGATAATATGTGTGACAAATTTGAAGTTCAAAAGACTTATACAAAAAAAGATATTTGAAATCTACCAACATGGATAGTTGGAAGAGTGATTTTTTCAGCCCTTGTTATAGTGTCCTTTTGTGGGTTCAAGTTTGACACGGATGTAAAAAATCACTCTTTCAGCTGCCCATGTTGATAGATTTCAAATATCTTTTTTTGTGTATGTCTTTTGAACTTGAGATTTTCCATACATGAGATCATGTCTATGTCGATAGAAAATTGTGAGGTCTCCACCCACTCCCGTTGGAAAACTGTCAGGTCTCCATCCACTCCCGGTGATGTCCACAGCAAGATTCCACAAAAAATTTCAAATTCGTCCTATTATGTGGGAGGGGGTGAAGCGCTTTAGAAATAGGGCAATGCCCAAGGAGGAGGGCATTTCGAGTTATAAAAGGCCAACGAGGAGGGAAGAGCCCAACAAAGAGGCGCTTTATATTGCGAAATGCCTGACAATGAGGGACACTGCCCGATTTAATCACGAAGAGGTGAATTGAAGTTGGATGAAACACTCGGGATGAAAAAGCAATATTGGATGAAGAATCCGTAATGCTCGATTATGCAAGTATGTCCACGTAATCATGCATTATGGCTAATTGCACAGCCGAACCCTCCAAGAAATGAACAGGCGATTTGTTGGGAGTGGTTTACGACTTAAACAACCTTGCTACAATATTCTAGCAAGTAGATTCTACTTACCTTCCTCAACCAAAGCCACATGTGAGAGTTCAATTATAGACTTGTTACCGGCTTCGTACACCCATTGTTTCATAAATTTAATGTTTGCCTAATTGAATGTTGAATATGTATTTTGTACTTTACTTGGTGTTTACAATTCTACTAACACATTCAAAATTAAATTATTCACAAGCCCTTTAATATGATTTTTTTTGTTCTAATTTTTCCCAACTCAGTTTTTGGTATATGCCCATTCTTGACTACTGCATCCTTGTTAGTGAAAAACATATATTTTTTGAAAGCAAAATAAAATCCATAGAAAAAAATCTCAATTGTAAAAGTGCAGGATGGTTGAGAAATCATAGTTTGATTTTGTATACTTGACTGTAGTACTTGTTCAGATTGTCTATTTTGGCATTGAATGTGTTTTGCTTAGTAAATAATACAATGTGCATTTTTTTGTCTTGCATAATTAACATTTAAATTTTACAAAGTTTCAGTCAAGCATATCAAATTTTAGCTCTAAAACTCCATTTATTATAAAAATTATTTAGTAGTCATGGTTGTATATGATTATATTGATTGAATAACATTGGTAATGAATTTTTAGATTTGATAGCACAAACCTATAGGAATGATCTATACGCATATCTTTTATGTTAACCCCTAAAATTCCATGACTATGTTTTGATCAAAAATGCTCCAAAATTGCTATTTTTAGCATAAGTATCAAAATTTTGGAAAAATATAACCATATGATCTTGTAGTATGCTGACTTGTGAACATTTGGTATAAATTTCAAGAATTTCCACCATTTGGATTGCAAGGTATAAGCATTCAAAAACACAAGAAATCATCCCCTTATAAAATGGGTCTGCTACACTTCACAAGCTCTCTTTTTTTATGAAAAAATGTCCAAAATGGTGGTGCTTCTTTGTATTTTTTTTCCTAGACAAGTTAGACAAATACTTAGAATGTTTTAAATCATTTGGAATTGTACAAAATATAGGAAAAAATAGTTAATATATAGACGGTAGTAGAGAGTGATTCAAAATACTAAATTGTTAAGAATTTAATTATGGATTGTAAAATGCCAACTTCCATGGTTGCAATGTTGTAATAAACAATCTACATCCTATAATTTTATTTTTTTCCAAAAATATTGAAAATTGAGTAAGATAAACAAACTTGAAATTTATTTTAGAGTAGAGAATCCATAACTACCCGCAAACAAAAATCCTCATAACTTTGGACTCATTGATCAAATGGAATGATTCAAACCTTTCCACATATATACAAGTGTAGAAAACCATTTTCAAATCTTTGTTTTTGAAAAAAGTGATGTTTTCAATYTGTCCACAGAGTGCCCATTTATGAAAAAAAAACAAAAACATATTAGGCCATAACTTCAGCTCCCGCCCTCAAAATTGGCCAGTACCATATGACCTTCACTTTTGTGGCCCACTTTTGTTGACCAAACTCCAAGACTTTTCCCACATAAAATGGAACTCCTGCTCTTACTTCCGTAGCCTCGACCGTTAGTGCCACAAACTGTCCAACTTGGAGGTCTTTCTTAGGTTTAAACATTGGAAAGGCATCTTCAACTTCATCTTTGCTTGTTCTTGCGGTTTCTAGCCCGTCTTCACTTGACCTTCTTCTTCTAGGAGCCCCTGTTCCTGTAGCTTGTTTTGGTTTGTTCTTTTGCTGACCAAAGTAACCTCAAACTTTTGGATTTGGTAGTGTTGCCATAATGGAGTCCACCGTTGTTGAAATTGTACTTGACTCCTTCACTTCATTAGCATTTGCATTGAACTCCACATTCTTTCCTTCGTTTCCTGCAACAAAACGTGGCCAAAATGGCGTCTCCTGTGTTGTCTCTTGTGCTGTAGTCCTATCCCACATAGAAAACTTTTTCAAGTACTTTATGAAAACCTTCGTTTTCTCTATTACCTCACGATTCTTCAGTACATCCATTCTTCTATCCACACATTTACCCTTGTACGCAATGAAATCTTCCAACTCCCTCAGTTCTCTCTCGTCCGCTGCAGTCACCTTCGCTAGAGTAGGCTTCTCTGTCAAAATAGATAAACTTTGCAAGCACATGTGCCCTTCTGCCGGTCCCCATGCATCTTTGTTGAAGTGCTTGTACTGAACCCTAGGAACTCTATTCTCCATGTAGAACCTCATGTGGTGTGGAAACGTTATACTTGTCAATTGGTCTCCCTCCCTTAGAAGATGTGGTGTTATAAAAGACTTCCAGTCCTAAACATTCTCCAACTTCCGTGCACTTACAAATGCCTCCGTATATGATATATCTTTCTCCACCAAAGACAACATTTCATCTAAGTAATCAATATTTTTCCGCTTCAATGTGTTCGAAATAATACTGAAGCATTGGTCTATGTCTTCATGTGTGTGCCCAAAAATTAGAAAACATAGTTGCACTTCTTGAAAAAATCCCAAGCCCACAAGAGCTGCACATAATGCAAACATGTATATATATTCTTGTTTTCACTAGTTGTGTTGTCCGCTTGAATACGCAAACTTGGTGGTAACTTCCCCTATTGTCTCCGTACATTAGAGATCACATGCATGAATGATGTAATAACTTGATTGCTGCCATATTTATAATGTGTGTCAATCCACACATCAGCATACAATCCAATTCCATCACTAGTATTCCACAAAGGTGTGTTTTGACAAACCTGGACTCTTTATTCTTTACAGATTGCCTCATTTTTTATACCATGGTTGTGTTCTGGTCCATACCGTCCACAATCAAGCACATATATAAGTCTGGCGTTATCATTGCTGATCTTTTGAATATCCAAAAATCACGCCTCTCCTCCATTTGATGTTCAATGTGTATGAGGTACCATTTCTTTATCTCAGCAGAAGCTGCTGCATTTGTTGTAGCTTCCATTCTACACTTATACTCCCAACAATGGTAGCATTTTGAAAAACGAGAGTACAATGGAATTTGAACGTGCGGAAATTCCTCACACCACAATCGACGGAGTGAAGTGAGGCTCAATGCTTGACCATCCACCATCTTCTTCACCTCTTCATTCACGTAGTGAAAAACATCCACTTTCATTGTCTTCATAGGTAACAGTATCAACGGCACAATGATATTATCCCCTCTTCTCCGTATCTGCTTATGAGGTTGGGTGCATGCAGCTTCCTTTACAAATTCTTCAAAATTGGCACGTGCTCCTGACATTCTTGCTCCTTCTCTCAAAATGCACGTGTTGCCATGAACAGCTGCCAATCTCCCATACACTTGTTGAGATTACTTTAGTTGCTTGAATTGTGGCTGAGAATATCCAAGAGTTGCTGCATAACATGCATTGCAGACGTTGAAGCCATCCAATTTTGTCTCATACTTGTGTCTCCTTCCTCCTTCTGTTCTTTTAAAGAAAGCGCTCAACATTTGAAGTATCCATGTTGACCGCAATTCATATTTTTGACCTAAAGCCATGTACCTCTAGTTCAAAATGTGCTTCTCATCTACTTCCCTCAAATGTTCCTTTTGCATGCACCTTTACTTTTTACCGCTAATACACTTTGCAATGTCACTTTATGGCACAGTGCCTCCCCTCTAACGTGCGCCTTCTTGTCTTGTCTCCTCCGATTTGCCATTGAATAACTTCTATTGCTTGGAGATTGTGGTAAACTGTCTCTATCTTCCTCAAAAGGACCACTTGTACTCCCCAATTAACTTGTCAGAGATCTTCGCTGAGCTGTGCTACTGCTGGCACGTGTGGGCAAAGAATTTTTCAAAGCACTAGGACTGTTGCTGTTTTTGTCAAACTCAAACTCGGATGTCTCCACATGAAAAAAGATAAAACTTTGTCCTCCTCCCAAATCTAAGGTAGTCAGATAGGTAGTTGGTCTTCCTTCTCTTGTAGTACAAATTCCAGATTTCTTCCAATAAATCAACAATTCCACGCACTGGCTAAGACGCTCCCCTACCAATTCCCCTGTCCATATACTTCTATCTAGGACATGGAGCATGTGCATAGAAACCTCATCGGGCCACAACTTAATATGATGAAGTTCCTTTCCACATGTTATACTCTCATCAACAACAGCTATTGCAATTATATCTCCTGATTCAGAGATGAGCTATATAGTATCCTCACTTATGTCTACTCGTAATGCCTGCCTTCTCGAAGCACCATCTTCAAATAGACTGGCGCGACATGCTCGAACAATTCTTTGCCCAATACTCCCTTCATCAGGTACAGTTGTAGTTGAAAGCACTGGCAATGCCACTGGACTCCCAAATCCCCGTGTGTCCACTCTTGTTCTTCCTTCCTGCTTTTTCAGTACGTCATTGTCAATACCACTACATTTCAGCAACAATTAATTACACATTTGAATTCCGGTACTATATAAATATTGAAGACTGCGGAGGAATAATTTTTTTCTCTTAGGGTATGATGATGTACCTTTTATTTACTATAAGTCCGCTAATACTAAAATGCAAAATTCACCTAGTAAAGAACAATAACATTCTCTTTGTGTGTTCTAGCAGTGAAAATTGACTATTCTTCTACATTCACCTTCGAGATCCTCCCCATGAACTTGAGCCCAAAAATATTCATACTTTGTTCTTTGATAGTGTTCTATGATCAGGTAGTACTACTTACATATCGTAGGACCATACACACTACAAGACTATATCCTTAGTGGTTGTCTTATACAATACTCATGGATTATAACTTACAAATTTTAATGAATTGTACTACCCTTTGTGAGCAACTTGTGCAATAAAGACATTTATGGGATACCAATCCTGGTTAAACACTAACTACGTTCTTTGTCATCTTACAAAAATTCTACAATGACATTGACAAGTYGTATTGACCAATGACATATACATGTGTCAGACCATGTATTAAACTTTCAACCATTTTGAAGCTGTCAAATGAGATTTTGTCAAATGAGATTCTGAAGAAAAATTTCAATATTAATACTGCCCCCCAAAATAATGAAACAAGTTGCAAACATTCATTCCTAGGTGCATCTTCAAACTCGCTTCCTACATAATTGAACCTCACTACGTTATGTCACGTAACGCTTTTTATGTATTACACTGTGAACGTTGTACTTAGCATCTTCATCACTTATGAAAGTCGAATGAAAAATACCTTCCATGTACAAAAACATGCAACTGCTGAGGATAGACAGTTTTAGAGAAATTCATTCCCATTTTCTGTAATTCTAAGGCCCAACAAATTTCAAAATTGTTGACTACACAGTTTAAAAGTTATTGAATGATATGTAATTTTCATTTCTCGGTTGGTAGCCTAGGCAACTCAAAAAGGTCTTTTAACCCCTAAAGGACCAACATGCGTTTCTTGGCAACATAGAAATTTTGGGCAGGTGGATGATTGCAAGAAACACTTGTACTATTTGTTGCGTTTTGGAACAATACTCATAAACTTTTTTGGAGTACTTTAAAAATAGAAAACTAATTTTTAAAATTTCTTAAGAATATAGTCAATGTATACACCTTTAAGATGAAGATAACCACCAAAGGAAAATCATAGAAAAATTCTCTAACTATGAGAACTAAAAAAGTGCCAAATCTCAAGAAAATAGGTGTTTTGATGTGAAAATTACTTAAAAATAGTAAAAATAAGTAAATTCAAAAAATAAAAAGTGTCCATTTGTAACAACTTTATGAAGATGGTTATCCACCAAAAAAACACGAAAATAATTATTTATATTTTTCAAAATGCAACCTATATACAATGCTCTTTAGACCAATATAGAACACACTTGGAACATGATTTTGAAAATCCCTCTCCTAGAAAGGTGTATTTTTATTAGAATAACTACCCTACCAAATTTCACAATCTAATTCTTCAAAAAACGTAGTGGTTAGGTACTAAAAACCTCCAAATAGGCAAGTGTGACATTGAATCGGGTTCTATTTTTGGATAGTAAATTATTTTTGAAAATTACAAAAAAAATTAGGCAAGGTCCATAGTAGCCATGAGTACCTACCCTACAAATCTTGATTCATTTGGAGCCAAAACAAAAAAGTTATGGCCAAAAATCAGATGAGTACGCAACGTGTGACGRAAAATAGGACAAGTGTTTCTTGCAATCACCTAGGTACGTGTGATTGGAGATTTGCATATTTTGGGCTAAAATTTCAAAAAAATGGGGGGACAAGGAATATCTTTCATATGCACAAATTTCATGACATTCAAAAATATGAGTCAAAAGTTATTGCATAATATGTTGTTTGTTTCTCAACTCGGGTAGTCCGGGCAAATCTGAAAAAATCGCTTTTTCAAGAAATAAAAATTTGAAATTCGTTCTTCAAATTTATATGTACTCAAAATGCTTTGAATCATTGCATTTCAATAGTTGAGATGAAAGTTATGAGGCTTTTTAGTTTGCGTGCAATTATGGAATCCTTACACCAAAAAAAACTTTGAAGTCCTTTATTTTATTGAAATTTCAATATTTTTGAAAAAAAATAATGCTATTGGATGTAGATTGTTTATTACAACAATTCAACCATTTGGATTGGATTTTTTTAATTTTATAACTAATTTATTAACAATTTAGTAATTTTAATCATTCTCTACTTCTTTCTATTTACTATTTTTTGACTATATGTTGTACAACTCCAAATGATCTGAAAATTTTCATGTATGTAGCCAACTTGCCCTGAAGAACGAATCCAAAGATTGAAGCACAACCATTTAAAACATTTTTTCATAATGATCTGACCTTGTGAAGTGCAGCTGCCTAGTTTTTTGCACGACCACAAAAAAGATTTTTGCCAATTCAAATGCTAATATCTTGCAATCTACATGGTGGAAATTTCTGAAATTTTTTCCACATATTTTCAAACTAGAGTACTACAAGATCCAATAGTTACATGTGTCAAAAAATGATATTTTTCAAAAATTTGGTACTTGTACTAGTAGTACTACAAATGGCAGTTTTGAAGCAATTTTGGTGAGAACATAGTTAGGGAACTTTAGGGGTTAAAAATCACTTCTTCATGAAATAGAAGGTTGTAATTTGTTTTCTAAATTTATATGTACATGGAAAGCTTCAACTCATGCCATTTTGATTAATAAGATGAAAATTTTTAGAAGTTCTAATTTGTGTGCGGTAATGGATTTTGTGCTCTACAAACTAGGAAAAACTTTCAAATATAATTGGTGTATAATTGGTGTATTCAAATTATTATGAGATTTGACTATTATAAATTACAAAACATATTATTAATCTATGAAGTCCACTTTGTTATAAAATGTTTTTTTTTATGACATTATTGCTTAAGAACGCCAAAGATCCTTTGGAATTAAGGTAGAAATCCCAAGTTCATTGATCAATCTATTTCTCTTTCTAGCTAGAATCATATTCATACAGTCTAAAACTTTGAAAGCTCGAAAATGGAATCCAGTTCAAGTTTTTTTTTTTGTAGATGTATATTACTACATAAAAGCAAATTCCTTTTTGAAATTTCGTTGTTGAAAATCAATTTTGAATTTTTTTTTCTAACTAATTATTTTAGATTCATATATTACATTTATTTTCATGATAAAAAGTCCGTAAGGAATTGAATTAAAGCGAGGTAGATTACCTTATATTAAATGAAAATTACAATCCATATTTGTTTGGTCCAACTTTTATTTCTGAAGTTAAAAAAAAATGGTTCTATTGTTTTTAAAAGGATTTATCTGTATGTTGTGTATTTAATAGATGACAACCTTCAATATGTGAATTAAATAATTTTTTAAAGATTTTATGTGTTATGAACTATTGAGTTTTTAGTTGAGGACTATCACAATCCATTAATTTTTATGGAATAAATTCCAAAATCATACAATAACTTAATACATCATTTTCATGTTCAAAGAATATGAAAAAATGATATTGTAAATGTAATTGTTGTATGTTTTATTCTTCAAAGAAAGGACTGTGTATTTCATTAATTAATTCATATTAGACATACTGAAAACCACTGACTATACACAATTATATCTTATCAAAATAATTGTAATAAGTATTTCTAAGGCTGCCCTAGCATTTGGTGTTGATAATATTCAATATAATCGATTCTACAATTCATCAAAATAAATCAAAAATTCAAGTCATCTTCGAAGAATCTCTACAAAAGAAATTTCACTCAATACTTGTCAACTTTTGCTTCAATATACTATAAAGAAATTATGAAAAAAATCCAAAAGAATTTAGAGATCATATTTAAAACAACTTAATTAACTTTTATGATTGTCTTTTTGCGAACTTTGGTACATTCTACCTTTCTTTTGCCGAACCACAATATGAGAGACTCAATCCACATAGCACTATCTCGCATAGCATTGTATTCCATCAAACCTCTATATAGGTTACCTTTATAACCATTAACCCATTAAGTACCGTTCGACCACTTTTGGGTTGATATTGACACTTTTTCATTGATAGCCAGAGATTTAGAATGAATTTGGATACGGACAAAAGGAGACGGGTGTGGGGAATTGTAAATCGGATGCATTGGGACAAGAATCAAGACAATCTGTGCTAGCATGCGGTTTAGGGATTGAAAACACTACTGAAATTTGGGCTGAAAATACAAAAGAATTCCAAAAAGGGAAACTCAAATTGCTACAAAATTTATTGTAGAGGCCCAATCATTCATACCAATTCCATCGGCATGGTCAAATATCTGGAAAGCATCACGGTTTCATATTTTTTTCCATGTTTAATTAGAAACTAGAGAATGTCTTGCCCTCCCCCCAAATCAACCACGATCCTTAATGGGTTAAAGTCTCATAAATTTGACAAAATTTGAACCCCCTTCTAGACTTAGTACCAAAGGCACTAACCATAAATCTGTAATAATACTTTAGTAGAAACCGAAGTTGCTTCAAAATTAATTAGAAATAATAATATTACATATTCACATGTACTACTTGTCTTAAGTCCACAATATTTTTTTTCCCTTGTATGAACCCAATATTCCTATTATAGCTTCATAAAGTAGTTTATTAATCTAAAAACATAGAACTGTAAATACAGCTAAATGCTACATGTAGACTATATGTAAACTGTAAGGTCTTCTTACAAAGTGAGCCCCCAAAGGACCAACATGCATTTTTTGACAGTATAGAAATTTTAGGTAGGTATGTGTGATTAGATATTTACATATTTCAGGCTCAAATTTTAATAGTATGTAGACCATGGGGACAAGGAATACCTTTCATATGCATAAATTTCATGACATTTGGAAATATGAGTAAAAAGCTACAGCCTAATATGTTATTTTTTTCCTTCATTGGGCAATCTGGGCAAATTAGAAAAATCAGTTTTTCCTAAAACATAAATTTGAAATTGATTTTCTAGAGTTATATGTACATGGATAGCTTTGAAACATTCCAATATGATCAATGAGTCAAAAGTTTTGAGGTTTTCTGGTTTTTTGCCAGTTATGGATTCTCTACTCCAAAATAAACTTTAAAAGTCTTTTACCTTACTCAATTTTCAATAATTTTTGAAAATACAATAAAATCATAGAATGCAGATTGTTTATCAACACATTGCAACAGTTGGAATTGGCAGTTTCCAACTCCAAAATTAAATTATGAACAATTCAGTATTTTAAACCATCCTCTACTATTTGTCTACTTATTAACTTTTTCCTATATGTTTACAATTCCAAATAATCTAATATTTTTGAAGTATGTGGCAAACTTGTCTAGGAAAAAGAATCCGAAGAAGCTCCATAATATTGGCCATTTTTTCATAGAAAAGTGAACTTGTGAAGTGCAGCTACTTTATTTTTCAAAGGGCAAAAAAATTGATTTGGAATGCTTCTATCTTGCAACCCACTTGGTGGAAATTTTTGAAATTTTTACCACATGTTCTCGATTAAGTATAATATAAGATCCTATGGTAACATGTGGCAAAAATAAAAAATAAAAAAATAAAAAAATTCGGGGTGGAAAAGGTGTTTTAAATAAAATTTAGTATATTGTCAAATACCAATTTCTAGAAAATCCACCCAATCCAAGATTTTATTGTATGCGCTCCACTTTTTTTTTAATTCTAAAAATTTGTAAACATAAAGGCCTCTCTCTCTCATCAATGCTTTAGCTACAAACGACTAATTTGCTAGAAACAAATATTTGTCAATGAACTACAAACACAAAAACACAAGGATGAAATACATCAACAACTAACCTCCAGGAGTCCAGCTGTCCAGGACCCCGCGGAGCTCTGCTGGGTTGGGCACAGGCGCCGTTTCTTGTCCGCGTTGTTCTCCACTTCCATTCCCGCGGTGCTCGTAAAGTCCACCGTTGCCGCTTATGTCCGCCACTTCCTTGCAAACCATTGCGGTCGCTCTTTGCCTTCCCTCCTCTTTGACGTGTAAGTGTTGCCTTCGCTCCTCCACAGCTCCTACTTGCTCCTACACTTCTCGTCCGGTGCTGCTCTCTTCATCCAGTGTTGTTGCTCCTCCGTGCGGTTGGTCTACTTCTGATTTCCAAATCGCTCCTCCACTACTCCTCAATGCTTCTGCAGAGCTCCTCCACTCTTTTATAGTGCTTGTCCTCGCTTCTCTAGTGCTGCTTAGGTAACGCTCGGCTTCTACTCCCGAAATCGATTCTCTAGCTCTTGTCACTCCGTCGTAGAAGCAGTTTTTTTTCTTCTGCTACCCTCTTCGTCTCTTGTCCTCCATGTGCTTCTCCACTGCACTCCTACTGCAGTCCAGAGCGCCAAGGTTTTGCGTCACAAGAAGTGGAAGTGCGTGGTGATGTTACAATTCCTTTCAAGTTTCAGGTGCTTGGAGAAGTGGGCGGCACTTAGAGTTTCGGGCGCATCTTGCAAATACTGGTGGGCTTCCCTACGAACGTGGCGACCAACGATGGGTATGATGCTCACCCTATTTTCCACTTTTGATTGATGAAACACTTCTCTCTTGATCTAATGGAATGTTGCCGGAAAGGAGAGGTGAGCCAAACGCATAGCCACAAGGCAACTTACATCTCTGAAAGCACTCGTATGAGTAGTTTTAAAGTTTTAGTAGTGAAAAGTCATTAGAACTAGGATGGTAGAGGACTTTTGTTTCCTGGTCTTGCAGCAAAGGGGACAAAATGAGACAAGATTTGGAGGCCTTCCTGCGCAGGATGCGCTKCTTTGCTTCCATGATTTGGGATGCTCCATTATTTTGAGCTTTGAACCTTTTATTCAACGTGAAGGTGAGGGACCAAAGATTCAACTGTTTTGGTGTTCACCCAAAATTTGTTTGGCTGCAGAACTGAATCACCCTGTGGTGACTGGAAACAACCTTGATCCACTTGTTTCGACTTCACATAGCGTGTACGAAACCATCGTCACCTGTAGTGTAATCCAAATGCTCCAAATATAATATACCTCAACGCTCATAGTTACTAGAGTCTTCATTGGTTTTAACCCTGGTCACGTATGCTCTCTATGCTATTTTCTTTCACACGATTTAGATTGCATCCTCCCCTTTCAAAACAAATTTAGATACCACCTTGTACTCAAGTCAAGTCAACTGCTGTCAGTCTCTCCTTATAGCTCCACTTCCGTTCCCCCCCTTGTTTTAAAAAAAAATGGATAACACTCCTGTGCTAGCATTTTTAGTTTACTGGCAAATTGTTATGGCTGTGCAGGCACGTCGTCGTGAAAACCGCCTTTGCTTGAGAAATTGCGCACATTGCGATACTGAAGAAGAACCTCTGCAAATTTCCCTCAACAAATTCTGTAGTATAGGTCTAAAGGTAGTCTTTTTTTTCCTAGTTGTTGTTGCATACATGTGGATTACAGTCTTCAACTTTGTGCATTCAGATGCAGATGTCCGTTCCTTGGAAGATATTGAAACCTCTCAACATAATAGTTCTTTACTAGCTAGAATCTTGTCCTTCCAGTCAAAGGTACCTATGGTGAGTTTCGCTTATAGCAGCACTCGTTCAATTAGTGAATCAACAACTGTAGGTAGCCACTTCCAAGGAAAGCTTCCATAGTATAATGTGTCCCTAGAATTGCTTTTGACAACACCACCTTGTAGCACCGAGCATTCTCTCTTCTGTATAGAGGTGTCTTATGGCCGAAAATTCAGTTAGTTTTCAGGCGCATGGTGGACTGATGCGGTCCATATGTGGTCCATGCTCCGTTAACCTCAGGCATCCTATTCATTTTAAGGTGTAGCAATAAGTGTTTAGAGTGAACAGGAGTTTAGGAGGTGGCAGGCTAGCAGCAGTGCAGCAGGACTTTGCTAGCGATGAGTCTCGTTCCGAGACGGAGTGTTGTAATTAGCCGCAAATGGCGAACCAAAATTTACGAAAATAATAGACTCTTAATTGCATGCGCAGCTTCTTGCCTGAAATGAATCGTTTTTGTGTATTGTAGGTTGCTATGAATTGGATTGTGTCAGGCGTCTCTTCTTCGGGGCCATTAAGTTATTCAACTGTGGAGCTGAGTCCATAGGTGAGATGATAGTCACGGTGGATGACCTTGCGGTGCAGTATAGTTTTCTTGTTGCGGTTGCAATTCCTCAGCACTCAATTTGGAGAATTTTCCATCGCTTAAAACTTAGAGAAGTCTTTCATTTCACATTCTCAAAGTTTTGCAGATATCCATTTTTATTCATGTCCAATTGAAATCATCTTCATTGTTGCAACGATGCAATTTTTAATTATGTTTTTTGAGTTATTCAACCCATAATTTTCACTTTCAATGGAAATGGTTGATCACTATGTTTATATTCACTAGTACATTGCATGAACACCATGAATTTCTTATTCTAGAAACTTTTATAATTAACCCTTTGAGGAAAAACAATATTGTTAACTTCAATCAAACCTAATGTAGTTTCCAAATTCAAACAAAGAAATCAACATTATTCTTCATTGCTTGTATTTAAAAGCTTAAAGAAAAAATTAAAAACATTTAATTTAGTGAGTTTTAATTGAAACTTTTTATAAATATTTGTGCTTACAAATACTTGTACTATGATTACTTCTATCTCTGAAAATGGAAAATTATTCTCCAGTGCTTTATTTTAGAAGCTTAAACAAAAAAATAAAAAACACTTAACTTAGTGAATTTTAATTGAAACTTTATATAAATATTTGTGCTTAAAACTTCTTGTTCCATGATTACTTATCTCATTGAAAATGAAATTATCAATGAGAAGCATCACATCACCCGCTGTAAAAACCACTTTCACACATCCTCATACTAGCTGGATGTAATTAGATCTGCAAGAAAAAATCTTTTTCAAATTTTTTCTACTCTTACTTATTAACCCATTAAGGACCACGGTTGATTTGGAGGGAGGGCAAGACATTCTCTAGTTTCTAATTAAACATGGAAAAAAATATCAAATTGTGATGCTTTCCGGAGATTTGACCATGCCGATGGAATTGGCATGAATGATTGGAACTCTACAATAAATTTTGTGGCAATCCAAGGTTCTTTTATTGGAAGATTTTTGTATTTTCAGCCCAAATTTCATTAATTTTTTCAATTCCTAAATTGCATGCTAGTATACATTGTCTTGATTCTTGTCCCAATGATTCCATTTTACAATTCCCCACATCCATCCTGTTTCGTCTGTATCCAAATTCATTCTAAAACTCTTGCTATCAATGAAGAGGTGTCGATATCAACCCATAAGTGGTCGACCGGTCCTTAATGGGTTAAATGGCAGTTTTGATTGTTTTTTTACAGAGAAAAGGCCTACATCTTTCAGGGATTAATTATGGTAAATTAATAGTATTCTGGATCATGTGAACTCAATGGTTGCATTTTGGGTGCCATGAGAATTGTATTTGCAAGAAAATTTGCGTGCGCTTAGTTTCAAGACACTTAGACGTTTGACAAGGAACTTGTCTATGTATGAATTTTTTTTTAAACATTTGTTATGTTTCGTTTTCTTTGAGCTCATACATTTTTTACCTTTTATTGTATGTCATTTTTTACTTTATATTATCTTGTATTTTGTTAGTTTCTTTTAACACTTTTTACATTATCTTATCTTTTATTTTAGATAATATTCTATTTTTTTAAACCTTAAATAGATTTGCAGTATATAAAAAGATAATTAATGAAGAGATATTATAGAAAAAGGTACTATAAAAAGAGATAGTGAATTCCTTGCCGCCTAGACAATTTAATCAAGGTAATATCTTCAAGGTTTTTTCAGTTCCTATACTATCCATATGGCACTTTGACATTGAGATAGTGTTAGTAAACATATCAAACGTGTCAGAACTTCATATACAATATATGCATCTTAGCAACACCGGCATGATTTTATTAGTAACATAGACAATGCTCTTTTTACAATTTCATTACAACTTAAGTGAGGGTGTTCATTTTATTTGTTAGTTTGGTACGTTGAGACCTCTCGGACTATAGGTTGGCTTGGTCGCATTTGTGGTACATATTTAGCGCTCTCTGTGAAGAGGGAGGGGTGCACCATCCTCATTTTATAGCATTAGGACCAACATTGTGAAAGCCTTGAATTTTTAGTTATCTATGATTTTGAAAAATTTGAAAACTACATTTAAATAACTTGTGGTTTTGGATACAACAAAGAGAATATTATTTAATGTCTTTGTAGTGTGCTAAAAATAAAATGTTGAATGAAATAGACATTTCAATTCAATGAAGAACATTTTCATTAAACATGAAAGGATTTATGAATCTTCAAAGAATTCATACTCAGAAACCATCAAAGAATTCATGTTTTGTCACCTTGTAGAAGAGCGCTACTCTAACTGTCATTCGAGGGGTCATGTCGGTTAGGTTTATTAGAGGAATGTATGTAATCATTTTGAAGAAGTAGTATTAAAAGAAATTATTCTCTTAAATGTGAAAAACGTATTTAGAACATATTGAATTATAAATTGCAAGCTCTAATGACGTTTTGCATACATCCTTCTGAATGTAAAAAAAAAAAAATATTAATGTTGCACACATTAGGAACAACATTCTTACAGTGGATTGTTTATTGTTTTGGGATTGCCAATTTGAATATTTCGGGTTTTTTTTCAAGAACTTTGCGTACGTGTGATGGAATTTATCATGTGAAGGTTTAATAACTAATGGATTTCTATTGTATGATGCTATTGAACAGGACAATCACGGTATCTCCGATGTTCAATGATTGGGTAGACCATGGATGCTGGATCGCGGCAACAAACGCCGATACTCCTATTTTGTGGATCACTGAGCGGGGTTGCAAGACGGACTGCACTGGGCCATATTTGGCCATGAACGTGGAAAACTGCAATCAGTTACCACCGGCCCTTACGATGTCATTTTTTGAATGTGCTCATTGAAAAAGGCAAGGTCGGGAGGTTCAAGTTGCAGAGGCAACTCATAATGGCACCAATCCCAGCTTGTTGTTTGGATATTCAACGGCCCATGCGGGTATCGCCTAGACTTCAAGACAATTGGTCTTCCATGCCGGAATCACTTTGCAATATTCGAAGTGGAGCAGTGGAAAGATTTCAGAGACTGTGCCCAGAAAATGTTTTGTGAGCTCAACGTCTTTTACAAGAAATTTTGGCATATGAAGAGATACAGAAAACAGCTGTACCAAATGATCAAGGTAGAACTTCTCCTTGAGTACCTAAAAAAATTGACCCTATATATAAGATTGTAGTAGCCCCTTGCAACAAGAATTGAGTGCCGGTTTAAGTTTGTGGTAGAAGACGTTTATTACCAGAAGAGGCTGAGGATGTAAAGCACGTTTGTACAGTAATCGACCACTGGAATGTTAGAGTAAATCGAGTCAGAAGATTTCAAGAATCATCAGGAAGACAATCATCACCCAAAATGGTCACATCTTTGGAAGGGCGTGTTCAAATCATTTTAGGAACAACGCAAAGCGGTCAATCAGCAGAAGATGAAGACAATACGTTCATATCAACAGAAGCAGTTATAAACAATAGTCCACGGCAAGCATCTACGTTGCTAGAATCATTCAAGGCAGCTACTGATCGAGCAAGACTTACAACAGTGCAGTCACAACACGGAAGAGGAGGGAAAATATACAACAACAACATTATAAAGGGGCGCAATGACGAGAGTAGACACAAGACGTGGAAATGCGACGGTTGCAAAAAGGGATGTTGAATATGAAGAGGAACTTCTAGACACTGATGAAAATTCTAACAAAGACAAAGAGACACCATTGCCTCACACGTCACCTGCAATCGTTTCTCTTGTAAGATTTCCAACCTCTGACGACTACATGGCAAGCTACATATGGGGAATGTATTTAATTTTCAATATGAAAACTGAAAACATTAGAGAAGTACAAAATGTGGAGACAAACCACAGAGCCTTAACCACAAGGCGTGTTGCTACAATGTACAAGCGCCTTTGCGGCAGTGAGAAACCAAATATGTCACCATTGACTTTGCGACCGATAGAGTATATGCTTGAAGATGTGGATGATGAAAGTGCTCCATTTCGAAGGAAAATCCTGTTCTCAACTTTGGAGATAGTGAAAGGATTTGAAGAAGCATTTTTACATAATGCTATAGTTGTACCGAGTAATTCAAACAAGGCAAGGATGAATTGGTTGGAGAAGAATATTGTTTGGAAGCCAGTGGATGGTCAGCATGTGGTTGCGTCATGCAAGCGAGTTGAAGAATAACATAGTGCGGGATCGATGGAGGATGAGCAGTACCATAAGACATTTGTTGAGAGAAAAACTCGATTCGTTGTGTAAAACAATTGAAAGGTATATATTGAAGCATCAGTATGTATCAACGCAAAGCAATTTGAGAGGAAGTTCTACACAACAATAGATGAAGATTTTATGAAGTTACGGGCCATTTTGGAAGTATGTGGAAGGCCAAATCCAGAATTGCAGCCACACGACGCTCAATGAGCAACAGCAGTTACAATGATAGCAAGTGCGTTGCATTTGACGAGGTCATCTGGAGCGAGTGTATCATTGGGAGTAATATATAAGAGAATGTTTGAGTATACATGTTATGCATGGCAAGAAAATGAAGCTGAGTACCTAGCAATATTACAAGTGTGTCTTGATTATGAGAATAGACTTCTTTGATACAGTGAAGAAGAGGAGACGAAGTGGAAAACATATGCAAATAAGCAAACGTTGGACCCAAATGTTGATGTCAGAGAAAGAAGAAAGAGGATGGAGCAGCTCTCGTTGAGATCACTAGTGAGACTTCCGAGGACGATGTATTTGCAGTTGGCAAAAAAAATGGCTGCGAAATCTGTTGTTGATGTGCTAAGACCACAACAAAAGTTCTTTTTCAACAACGCTGGTAGCAATTCTCCAAACGAAGACACTTTGGCTTGGACAACCAATCAAATTCAACGAAGAGAAGTTGTTCGAAATGCAATACGGTGGTTAATGGTCAGGGTTGTTCAGACGTCCGGATGTCTAGTGTCTGCGTGCACAGCCCCCCGGACGTCCGTCAAAGTCGTCTGCCCTGTCGGCTAGGGCCGTTCGCCATAAGGTCTGTAATTTTTTTTTTCTTTTAAGCGGACGGCCTGGTGTGAGAGGCGGATCCAAACAGTCCGCCTCATTCCAACCTCAAGGTTGTCCAACGTCCACCCAACGGAAAAAAAAAAAAAAAAATTGTTTTGGAGGACGAGCGGACGGGCGGACAACAAATCTAACGGCCAAGACTTGATAGACAACAACATTGGATTATAAAAAGCACAAATGAGTCTTAAAGACTCTCAATATTCAAATGAATGCTACAAGTATCCAACGTAGGATGATTGAATATATGTAGGGATAATTTAAGTTATTTCTCTACACATTGAGATGTATGCTCTAAACCCTAAACCCTAAACCCTATATCTTCTACTTTAAACTAAATTCGAATCTTATATTAATTATCCAAAACGTTGGTGTGGTGTGCATAATATGTTTGACTTTCAATTTTTTTTAGTGTAATTATCAAAATGCACTATATATGTAAATGTCATTRACTTATTGATTTATATTTTCAATGTTTTTGAAGGTTTAAGGCATGAATTGTTAAGCAACAATTAAATAGTTTAATTTGTATGGTTAAAGTCTTTTTAGCAACATTTTCTAATAGAATAATAAAATGATACAATTGCTTATGCTATGCATACCTTGGAATTTTGCAATATCTATGCATTTTACAACATCAATCAATTTATAGCCTATCAATTTTTATATGAAGGTACATTACAAAGTACAAATGTACATATGAAATCCATAAATGATTAGTTTTTGTATATGAGGGATCATTATATTAAAAGATCAATTACATTCTTCACTACTGAAGCACCATGTGTTTTGGTATGATATATAATGTTGACTATTTATAATTTATAATTTAGGATGTACATATAGTTATAAGGGTATAGGATAATAACTTCAATTAAGTTTTTGATGTATGAATAATATATTTAAGCTTAATATTCAATATACTACATTAAATCACATTAAAGTGCTTAGAGCCTATTTAGCAACATTTTCTAATAGAATAATAAAATGATACAATTGCTTATGCTATGCATACCTTGGAATTTTGCAATATCTATGCATTTTACAACAAAACTTAAAGAAATAATTTAAGTTATAATTATGTGTTTTTTTTCTGTATAATGAAGCACGCTTAACAATTCATGCCTTAAACCTTCAAAAACATTGAAAATATAAATCAATAAGTCAATGACATTTACATATATAGTGCATTTTGATAATTACACTAAAAAAAATTGAAAGTCAAACATATTATGCACACCACACCAACGTTTTGGATAATTAATATAAGATTCGAATTTAGTTTAAAGTAGAAGATATAGGGTTTAGGGTTTAGGATTTAGGGTTTAGGGTTTAGAGCATACATCTCAATGTGTAGAGAAATAACTTAAATTATCCCTACATATATTCAATCATCCTACGTTGGATACTTGTAGCATTCATTTGAATAWTGAGAGTCTTTAAGACTCATTTGTGCTTTTTATAATCCAATGTTGTTGTCTATCAAGTCTTGGCCGTTAGATTTGTTGTCCGCCCGTCCGCTCGTCCTCCAAAACAATTTTTTTTTTTTTTTTTTTTTTTTTCGTTGAATGGACGTTGGACGGCTTTGAGGTTGGGATGAGGCGGATTGTTTGGGATCCAGCTCTCACACCAGGCCATCCGACCATGCGACCGTCTGCACTCCCGTTCACCGGGACTGTGGGGACGAGAACATCCGCTTCTTATGGACGTTCGGACATCCGGACGTTCAGTATTTAAACGCTTTTTCCCCGCGGATGTTAGACGTGGACAACCCTATTGATGGTTGATGCAGGTGTAGAGCATGTAAGTAGCATGTAAAATTTTTTATTCATTAATGTATAGAGATTTATAGGAGAAAATCATGGGCAATTGAAATTGCTTGTCGAAGTTGTCTACAACAGAATGAAGAAAGCATGGTCATCTCCATTAGTGAAGATAGTGGAGGCTTTGGGAAGGTTAACCACACTGATACATCCAATACTTAAAGAGCATTTTACAAGTATTCAATGCAGAGAATCTGGATATCATGGTGTTGCTGCAAGCATAACAAATTTGGATGGGATACAATGGGAGTGGCAGCTAAATGTACCAAGTGCAGTACACAGAGAGAACAATGTTAACATTGCTATTTGATGTGGAAAAGGATTTTTTTTCAAAAGGGGTGGTGAAATTAGGAGCGCCGTGTTTGTGGATATTTGATTGTAGGCAGTGCGGGACAAGGAGAGAAAATGAAGTTTAATTGACCAAGAATACAACATGGTGATTCAGAAAATACAAGAATGGACGGTTGATATATATAGGTGCATCGTCGTGTTTTTGTTTCCAGCAAGAACATTTTTTGAAGAGGACATGAGAGAGAAGATGGCGTTACCAGCAGCTTGTACTTGGCTAAGAGGCATGTGTGTGTTTCAACAGTAAATAGTGCCAACGTACATACATAATTTGGAACATGAAGGAAAAACGGAGCATAGTTGACAAGCCACAGTAGATGTTGCAATTATAATGATGCATCCAACTGGATCACTAGTGGTGCAGAACTTGAGAAGTAGTCATCAACAAGTACCTGCTGTATTCATTGATGTATGGAGTGATGAGAATATGCCTTCGGATGTTGATGAAGTGAAGAGAACTCCAACAGAGTTACAGAGGTTGGTTGCTATTTAATTACCAAAGAAATGGCAGGTAGTTGTTGTTGGCATTACAATAGCAATGCCAAGTATATTGCAATATACTTCTGCTGGTACACAGGTCGTCGTATTGGATAGTTCAATCGATTAAAATCAGTTTTTGTGCACCATATTGGAAGAAACATACATATCAAAAATAGGAGTGCGAGACGTTGTAAGAGTACAATCCAATAATGTACAGATAGAAGCTTTACAAGACCCAAGTACACCTCACACTGAACCTTCAACAACTCCTATGGTGTGAACTAGGACTGAAAAAGAAGAAGGCATATTTGGAGATGATTAAGAAGATGAAGGAGATGGTGAAGATTTGTTTTCAGAGAATACACCGGTGAGAGAAGGCTATGAAGTATCCGAAGGAAGTACCAATGACGACAAAGATTATATAGAAAGGGACAAAGACAAGAACGAGGAAGAAGTTGATGAATTTGACTTTGAAGATGACAAATCTAACTCAGAAGATGATTCATCAGAGAAAGAGGAGGATTCACCAAAAGGAGAGGACGACGCATTAAAAAAAAACGATGATTCATCTGACAAAGAAATGATTGAAGATGAAATGCCTAAAGGCATGAAGAAAACAGAGTTAGTTCTACGGTCATTGAGCGAGTTAGATACAGGAGATTCAATAACACATATTGCGATTGTGACCGTTACATCTTCGAGACTTCGACACATGAAGTGCAAGAAATGCTAAGTCCAATACAACATGGAACAGAGAAAATGTATGTGAGCGAAGTCAAATTGTAGGGAGCCAAGCAACAAAGAAAATCATTGGGAGAATGAAGGAAACACTTAATCTACTTCGATACCGGAAGAAATTGTTTTTTCAACCCAAGTGACATTGATAGAGTTAAGGGGAGCATACTTGTGGCAGCAAATCTAATTGAAGAAGTGGAAATAGAAGACATGAAGACAATGGATATTTTTCATGAAGCATAAGGAATGAATGTATCTACAACAACAGCATTAGGAGGTACGCCATCAACAAAGGTGGAAAGTGACGTGCAATTCATCCCATGTTTTTTGCATGAGCCTCGCAAAACCAAGGAATGACAGAAGGAATAGATGGATTATTTTATGAGCGGGAAGGTATTCAATATCGCCGTATTGGGAATGAAAGGACACATATATTTGAAGAAGTGACTTCAAGCTTGAGAGAGACTTCCAATATGGATCCATCACCTTCTCAAGAAATTGAAAATATGGCTAGTACAGCCTTAAACGATACAAAGCTGGAAATTCCACTTGAAATTTTCGGGATACTAAATGCACGATCTATATAAGTGAAGGAGTATATGACATTCAACTTCAAGCATCACAGATCATTGAAGAGACGCCAGAGGCAATGGATTAGTGCGGTGTTGGATTTCATATAGTAAGTTATTTTAGTGGATGCTCTTGTATTTAGTTTTTATAGTAATAGTAGAGGATAGATTCTTTTATCTTGTTTCTACTTATGTGATGTAGTTTTTTAATCATGTACTAATAAATTTTTGGAGTGATATTATTGAATTGGGTACAATAGTTTATTAATACTATTTGAATTTATATATGAGAAAGAGGGAAAAAATCATCAACATGTTTGTTTTGTACATAAGTAAAATATCCACTTACGTTCCATTTCATATTTTTATTCTATATTTTAAGAAAATAGATTCACATAAAATTGAAGACATTGTTTAATCAAATAAAACATTGAAATGTGTTTCTTTGTAGTGTAAATGCAATTTATAAATTGTACAAATTTTGAAGAGAAAGTCCCTCAACCACTACTGAAAATGGTAAACCACAACGAGGAAAATCAAAAAAATGCATCTTTTGTTTTAACAATCAATGCACTTGGCCAAGTGCAAAAATAACTAATTGCGTGTTAATAATAGACAATTTATACAATCACTAGACTCAATTGAGTATCATTTAAAGAATGGATGCTTTAGCAAGTAGGATTTGACATGTACAATTTTAATAATTTTGAGGTATTTAGTAACATAAACAAGAATTTTGAATCTTTTTCAAGAATAAAATACATAAAACTTGTAATATGCATCAATTATTCTAAATAACTAGAAAATTGCATTACCTTCAAGAAATGTTATACTTTATATACAATTGTGTCACTTCAAATAATATTACAAAAACAAATACATTGTTCAAATTGAAAATTATTACATTGAAATATAAGATCTACACTTCATTCATTAAAGCACATTGCTTCTAATTGATACAAGTGTCTTGCACTTGTCATTTGCAATTATTCATTATCATTTTGAGGTATGTTTTGTTGTTTATATCCCAAGTCGTGATATTCCCAAAGAACAATAGAATCATCAATGACATTTTTTTTGTCAATGTCAATATTACAGAGCAAATAGCATGCCAATCGCTATAATAAAACATGGTAAAAAAAATTTGCATTGAAAATCTTGTGCCATTCTTTTTGCAATTTTGTCACGTTTGGCTGTAGGCCCATTCCGCGCAAAGTCAACTTTTTTTGTAATTTTTTATTGTAATTGTTGGAATTTCAAAGCGTGTGATATACCATCGAAAAGGTATTTTCAAGACCTTTCCAACAATATATCACAAGATCCAAAACGTAAAAAATTGCAGTAAAAAATTGCAAAAGAAGCTTCAAGCCTATTATGCGAGCATTCAGCTAAATGTGGAAAAAAAACCGCACTTGATTTTGAGTGAAATTTTTTTTACCATGTTTTATTATAGTGAATATCAAGCTTGGAATCCTTTTCAAATCTAGTTTTGTAATAAAAAATTTCAAAATCCTCCACATTCCTATCAAAATTTCAAGTGAGCGCTCAACTACCATATGTGTGGATGAGTGTTTAAAGTTAAACTCATCATATATTCATATAGCCTAAAAAGTTGGATTCCAGGCCAAGACGCAAGGAAGTTCATATCACTGACATAATTATTCAAAGTTCAACTTTAAATTTGGAGTGAAAGTTGGAAGAAAACTTATGTGTGGTGATTTGTGGCTTATCTTTTCTTCATAATCTTCGTTGTTGTAAGCGGCATGGATGAAACTATTGCTTAGCCTCATTCTGTGTTGTAAAAATGATGAAGTGAGATTGATCACCCATATAGTCGTACTTTTTAGTTGTTCCCAATGATGAAGCACGTTTGTTGGCCACTATAGATTTGAAATTTAGCAGCCAATCCCTCAGATGATTTACCTCGTGGTCTAGCTATTCCGTTTTGCCCGTCCAAAGATCATGGTTTTTTATCATCCTCTGTTGAACCGTATACCCATTTAAAGCCTATAACATGATAGGCCAACGAAAGATTGATTGAAGATAGAGGATTGAAGATAGAAGGAAGTACTAAGTAGACGATATCAAGTCGTAGCCAAACACTCCGCATATTCGCAAAACACATTCCTCTCTACTCAACAACGTTACCTTCTCAAGTGCACTAACTCTATTTATTCTTTCACGTTCAAGTTTCATAGTATCAAGATGGCGTAATTCTTTTGTATTAACTTTTGTCTGTTTAACTCTATAATTTTCTTGTGACGAGTATCCTCTTGACCATGTTCATTGTCAATGGCTTGAACAAATTCAAGCCTAGTCTTATTCATAAAAGCTAATGCACCATTTGCAACCTTCATTGATAAGTGGCGTTTTTTGGTAGAATACTCAACAAACAAATCATCACCATCTGTAATACACATATATATGATAGCAAAGTATGAGAATGCCAAAAAAATTATTCACATTCAATATGGACAATACTTCAAGAATTYAATCTAAAATTAAAAATTAAAGCACAAAAATCTAATCTCAAATTAGAAATTAAAGCAAAAAAATTTCAAAAAAAATCCATAAGAAGGTGTCATCATTGATCATTCCACTGTCAAGGAAAATGCCTTCAGCATCTATATCTTGCAATATTTTAGGAAATCACTCAAGCATTGCTTCATAGATGGTTTGATCAAATGATGCCCTTGGAAATCTTCTTGGTATTTTCTTTTCATAATCGTATACTTTCTTAAAGTCCAATAATATCTGTTTTCATTTATCTTAAATTTGTTGTGGATTGTTATGTACACCCCTTTTTCACAAATCATTAGCCATGACTTTTTACCTCTTAGGAGCCGTAATCATTTATACACTTTGTGATTTCATTGGCATATATTTCTCATAATCTAGCCTCTTAATATGACACATAGATACAGTCTTTGCCAATGACCATCTCTCAATTTTGTAAACTCTCCCATTTTCACCACCAGACACGAGCTACTTCCAATTCCACCTCAATATGATTTTCGAATTGTATTTCAAGATCTTTTGACTTAAGATTCCAATTGAGGTCTATGAAATATCCTTGGCAATCCATTCTCTACACATGGAATGTAAAGTAAACATTTAAAAATTGTAATTATCAAAATCCAAAAAAAAAGCATATGAGCTTTCTCAAATAGTCCAAATGTTAAAGAACGCACTTTTGTCCCCAAAAATATGGCAAAATCAAGTTCCATGAGTTTTTGGAAGCCAAAATTGAGATTTTCTTAAGCAAATTTGGATTGCCTTAATTAAGTTTTATGATCCTAATTCAACCCAAAATTTCATCTGAAAAATAAAAAAAGACATCAATCTAACTAACATATTAAGCAAAAAACACTTTAAAAACTTCAATCATCAAAGTCTTGAAAAAAAATGTATAAGCCTTCCAAAATACTCCAAATAAAAAAGAATGCACTTTGGTCCTCAACAAAAATCAAGTTCTAGGAGTTTTTAGAAGCCAAAACTGAGATTTCTTTAAACATATCTGCCCTGCCTTAATTGATTTCTATGATCCTAATTTACTCAAAATTTTATCACAACAATTGAAATTTTGTAATGTGAGCTTAATTTATCGAGTACAGAAAACTCAACATGTACAACTTAAAGAGCAAAGCACCCCGCCACTAACTACAAGTGCCACCACGTATCAGCCACTCTATCTTCAACAACAGAGGTGAAAAAACTTTGAGTGGTTTGAAATATCATTTAAATAGTTAAGTAACCTTCTTGAGGAGGTCACATGAAAGAATCTTAACCTTGCATCGTAGGTCAAGAGGCCACCAATCAATTTGTAGAAGTCCAAATTCTTATTTTCCGCTCCCCGAAATCGATAAATGGCTTAAATGCTTGATTAGCAGCCCTAAATCCCTAACCCTAAGCTTAAGGTCTTGCCATGTGTGAGCACTAGATTTCATCTTAGGTGCTCATTTAGTACTTTCTATTATACTTTAGCATGTTAGACATGAATTGAAGGGCAAATTTGACATTTATAGCTCTTCTTAGTAATAGATAAGTGATAGTCCTAAAATCTAAATTTGGCTTTGAGCCAAATATTTGTAAATTTTATAAAAAAAATCTATATGGAATAGTAGATTAGGGATAGAATTTGTAGCCTAAGAACCTTTGGTAAAAAATTTTATATATATATATATATAGATAGATAGATAGATAGATATATGTAGTCCAAAAGTTCTTACAAAATCTTGAAAACAAACAAGGCCTAGGGAAGAGAGTTCTAAAAAAGAGAAAAATCTTGAAAAGAAAGAAGGCCTAGAGAATAGAGTCCTAGAAAAGAGAAAAATCTCGAAAAGAGACAAGGCCTAGGGAAGAAAGTTCTAAAAAAGAGAGAAATCTCGAAAAGAGACAAGGCCTAGGGAAGAAAGTTCTANAAAAGAGAGAAATCTCGAAAAGAGACAAGGCCTAGGGAAGAAAGTTCTAGAAAAGAGAGAAATCTCGAAAAGAGACAAGGCCTAGGGAAGAAAGTCTAGAAAAGAGAGAAATCTTAAAAACAGAGAAACTTTGGGAAGAGAGGAGCTTAGGAATGAGTGAAAATATGGAGAGGTGTAAGAATGTGCAAAAAGTTGAGCTTTGAAAAACGTGATGTGTAAGAAAATAGAAGAGAAATAAATGCGGACGACAAGTAGGAAAGAAAAGGGAAGATCAACAAGCAAAGGAAAAGATGAAGTTCAACAAACTATAAATTAGAGTCTTGGAGGCAAATGATCACAACTTATTACTCAACACTTACATCCTTACTTAACACCTTTGTATTACATGCTTTCCATCTCTCTCTCTTTAAGGCAAGGAGTTAGTTCATCGAAGATAATTGAGAGTTGAGCGTGTGCTCAACATAGTTATAGTTCTTCCACTTGTAGGAGGTTAGACACTTTAGAGTTGACTTAAAAACTTTCATAAAGCATCTGTACCTTCTTGTTAGCTTTCTATTAAGCTTTATTTTGTAGTAATTGGAATTGTGAGTAGAAAGTTGTGGCCGTTTAAGTGAAAAGAGCTTAGCTACCTTGAGTTTTCAAGGTCTGAACATTTGAAGGCTCATAACTTTGTGAATGAAAACATGATTTATGTGAAATAACTTAGAGAGATTGCCCACACTTCTTGTGCTTCCAAATCATGTTATTGCACTCCATTTGGACTACGTAGATAGATGTTACAACTATAGAAGTAAAGAGAGGTCTAAAGTAGAATCGTGAGGCAAGTCGTAGAACTTTTAGCCTCGAGTTTGTAGTCATATCTTTTAGCCAGTAAAAGATATTAATATAAATCTTTTTGGAGTGAGTAGCTCTTGTTGTTAGGATTTCAGAAAGCTAAGATACTCTTTATTTGAAGCTTGGATGACAACGTGGTGGTGATTACAATGGCAGAAGGTCTGCTCGCGATGTATGTTCCATTGGTATAGATCCTTACCCACTCTCATTCTTGTATTTTGTCTTGTTGAGCATCCATTTTTTACTTTCTTTTAATATATATATATATAAACTCATATTTTACCATTGATAAAAAGACGGTCCGCTTGGAAGACAATTTATTATATTTTATTTTTGTTCTTGAACTCTTTAATCTTTCTCTTATATGTTGAAATTGCACATATGAAAACTTCATAAAGAACTTGTATGTTAATCTAACTGGATCTCTAAATTAGTTAAGGGGAGAATTTGGGTTGACACCATGTATGGTACCCGGTGAAACGTTTAGAGTCTAGTTTTTTTTCCACCGTCTCGATATACATGGTAGAAGGCCTTTAAAATAGTGCAATATGGATATTAATCATAGAGGTATTAAATTAGTAATGGACCTATCATATACCTCAATAAAGAAAGCAATCATTGAGCTATAGTAGAAAATCAATATGAGATATTTCAATTAATATTGCATATTTTAATGCTCATTCCAAACGTTGGCTACTGCACTTATTGTAAGTTTTGAGATATGTTTAAAGTAGTTTCTTGTAAATATCAAGGCTCTTTTAGTGCATTGGTAGCTATACCATTCATAGTCATAGTATGGACTAATGTCCAATATTAGACCAATAGGTTGAGAATAAAGCTTTATTGCATATTCTAAATTTTTTCTTATGATCCCGGTATGACCATGTTAGAGAGAGAGAAAGTAGTGTTTATTTCAATTTCCTAAGAAACTTTCCAAATCAACTTTGGTATTAAGAATTCAACAATTGCCTACTCTTAGAATTCCACAATGATTTTTCAAATCAATCAACATACAAGCACTTATCACCAAATAATTCTAAAACCAAGTGTAAAAAAATTATATTCACATGTGAAAACAAAAAGAAGCATTTATTTACAATTATTCACACTTACAAGTGATTTCAATCTAAAGTTTTCACTAATGATTTTTAATTTTTAATTTTTTTAATCTTGAATAATTAATTTGAAAGTTTAGAATAAAAAAAGTTCTAAACAAATACATTTAATTTTTACTCAGTAAAAAATTGTTAAGTAGAAGTAGGTGCAAAGATTGGAGGAAAAATTAAACAGTTCATAGCTCTAAGATGGAATTAAAACACAATATTACACTAATGTCAACAATGAGATTGTTTTAACAAGAGATCTTAACCTTATGAAATTTGTTTCTTTAAATTGTGAAAATTAAGTTCAAAAACAAATTCTACATATTATTTTTCCAATAAAATGCTTTGATTGCCCCCAAAACAAGATTGTCCATGATTTTCACATAACAAATTCAAATGCAATGAATCAAAGATTTCTATGTAGATGAAAATACAATATATAAGTAAAAAAACTTAATATTTTGTTTTGAAATTTTGTGGGTTTTTCTTTCGGCCTACCAAACAAAATTTTAAGTTGTTGTTTCAAGTTTTTTGCTTCCAAGCATTGATTGAAATAAAATGTGAACTCCAAGACAATCAAGGTTTTTTTCTGTCTTCAAAAAAAGTATCGAAACATCCCAACAAATTTTGAAACCATAAGAGCCTTTATAGAATCTGTTTTGTCCCCCCAAGGAACAATGGGGATTTAGAAATTAAAAAGGTATATCAGATAATATTAGATAATGTAAATTGTCAAATGAGTGACTTGTATGTACTTCAATAGTAGTTTTAATTAATATTCATAGTACCTTCATATTATCTCTTGAATTATGAATCCACAACTATAAGGTTTTGTTTCTCCTCTTCTTTATTGAATTCCTACATATCAAAAATTTTAATGAAATTTAATAATTTATCAAATTTTGTTTTGCAAGTTTATCATAGAATATTTTTATTAATACAACCTCTACTAATGATAAAAAATTTAATCTACTTAAGAAAATTATGTTTTTGGAATTTTTTAAAAATATAATGCTTTTAAATCGATTTGACAAATTTGTATATGATAATGGTCAACTTATATATTGATCACATTGAGTTTATTATTGACAAATATTATGGTATAAAAAATATTATTAAATCCATTCTATATTTCAAATTACTAATTCCATTGAAYATATTTTTCTAAAATCCATAATTTATTAGAATTACAATTGCAAAATTAAGTTTTACTGTCAAAGAAGCACACATTGCCAAATCAAGTTTCAACAACAAATAAGGCCATTGTAAGTACCTCAAAAGAGTTTTTGTGAGCTCATGTGCTAAACTACATGTGATTGCAAACATAATTGTTCAGTTTTATAGCACACATTTAACCCCAAAAGGTTTTCGATTGTGTTTTCAACAAAAATGCTCCAAAACTCCGATTCCTAGTACAAGTACCAAATTTTAGAAAAAAAACATTTTTACACATGAAACCATAGGATCTTGTAGCATGGTAGTTTAAAAAGATGTGGAAAAAATTCAAAAAATTTCACCATGTAGATTGCAAGATATTAGTTTTTGAATTGACAAAAGTCTTTTTTCTGGCCTGCCAAAAAGCATGCAATTGTACTTCATACAATCACATTTGCATGAAAATGTCCATATTGGTGGTGCTTCTCTGGACTCATTTTTGAAGGCAAGTTGGCTACATGCTTGAAAATTTTCAAATCATTTGGAATTGTACAACATATAGGGAAAAAATAGTGTATAGAATTAATAGAAAGAAGTAGAGAATGATTCAAAATACTAATTGTTAAGAATTTAGTCATGGAATTGAAAAATGATAATCCCAATAAATGTAATTTTGTAATCAACAATATACACCTAATATTTTAGTTTTCTTCCAACAACATTGAAAACCGAGTTAAATAAGGGACTTCAAAGTTTATTTTAGAATAGAAATTCTATAACTAACTGTAAACTAAAACTCTTCATAACTTTCATCTCATTAATCAAAATGGAATGATTCAATGTTTTCCTTGTATATATAAATCTAGAATACTAATTTAAAAATTTTGTTTCTTACAAAAGTGAATTTTTGAAGAAATTTTTGAGCCTAGGGTGCTCGCCAAGCTATGAAAATTACATATCATATACTACCTTTTTAACCATATAGTCAAAATTTATGAAAATTGTTGGGTTTTAAAGCTACTTCTTGGGCACATGTTGTATGAAAATTTCAAAGAAAAAAATAAAAATTCCATTTGTAGTGAGCTATCCAAAAGGCCAAATTGCTATGTTGCCAAAAAAAACGTTGGTTAAGGTTTCAAATTTTTTGCCACAATTTTTGCTTTGTAAATTCAAACGATTCAACATTTATAGAGATCATTTATAATCATGGCTAATTTATAATTCACACACTTTTTCAGACTTTTCAAATAGCAAGATCGTTATTTTGCACATACACTTTGTTTGCCTTTTCTTTGTATGAGTGTAGAGACTATAGGATTATGGCATGATTAATTGACTAGAAGATTCTTTAAATTGGAAACGTGGATGATTTTAGAGTATTATTTTTTCACTTGAATATTGGTGATATGATGGTCTACAAATATTTTCAATTTTTTTCTAAAATCTTGTAGTATTATTTACAAGCTCTAACATGAATGCAACAAAATCAATAGGTGCTTCTTGCAATGACCTAAGACAAAGATTTTTATTTTTGAAAATGGAACAATCCAAAATTTTGTCTCATCAACATATTCTTCTAAATTTTTTTAAACTTTTGATAGTTTGTTTGATATTATTTAGAAGATCTTTTCAAATCCAAATTTTTATATTCTTATATGTTTCTTAGCTCCAAAAATTATATTAAAAATCTCCAAAATGCCAAATGACACATCCAATTGAAATTTGTTTATAGATAAAAAAAAAAATATTTCTCAAAGATATAATTCTTATGTCAAAGCTTTGAATAGTCATAAATACTTTTCTGATGAAATATTGAGTCTTCTAGAATTGTTAAGCAAAAGAAGATAGTTATAGATGAGTAGTACGTGCCTTTCTAATACAATTGTGAATTGTCCAATACTACATGAATTTTTGTCAAAAAAATAATGTACTAATATCAATATCTAAATAGCTATCACTTTGTATGATATATGGAAATAGTCTCAATGTCTTGAATTTAGCTTCATGATAYTTTGCCATTGTTTTTGCAATTGTAATAAATACCTCCTTTATTTTTTCGTAATAACATGGTTGAATATCATATTTTCATTGATGAGAAATCCTATCAAATTTTCAAATTTTATAACAATTCCTTGGCATTACTATTACTTTACTTTAAATATTTAGAATGTAAGCAAAATTTCAAAAAATATAATTGTGTCTAAATTTAAAAGACTAAGAGTAATATAAAATAAGTCAAATCTAGGAGAATAAAAAGTGTTGAAATTAATTTTTTTTCTATTATTAGTTATTACAAAGACAATTTATTTATCACTTTGTTTCTTCAATATAAAATATAAATAAAGATGTTTTCCTGAGCTTTAAATGAAGTTTAGAAATTGGATGCCAACGAAGAAAATTTTATTTTTGGAAAAAAAAAATATCCATTTACAAAACATTAAATTTACACTTAGAAAGGAAGACTTAGGATGACAAAAATCTTTCAAGGACTACATAATATCATAAATGTAGAACAAAATGTTGAAATCAACACATTCTTCTAGTCCTCTTATATATATTTTTTCCAAAAAATTAAGGTTTGGCATTGTTGAAACTTTAAACTGTTTGCAAGATTTTCTTTACTTTGAAAAAATATTGGAAAAAAATAGTTATCAAAAGATTTGGCATGCAAATATGCAATTATAGAATTATGTGTTTTTCTGTCTACTTTTTCCTAGAGATATAGAAGAAACTCTAAAGCAAATCAATGATTTTAGACCTAAAATTGCTTCAAAGTACTCAAACCAATGCAAGGCTAAAGTCTTCATTTATATTTTCTCATCAGCAAATACAACCTTAGGATTTTTTAGTTTACTTGTTACTATATCACTTTTCAAAATTTGAGACAAGAAACCTTATCAATTGCATGATATGATGCTTGGATTTCTAAAAGAAGTAATTTTCAACTCTTTCCAAATGGTTAGGTTTCATCTTTCAAGTTTTTTAAACAAAATATGTAGATCACACAACTTGTAACTCTTTCAAATATAGTGAATAAATAAGTTGGAAATACATATAAAAAATTTCAACCAAAAATACTTGATATTCATGCTTGAAAAAAAATGACAAGTAGAAAGAAACAAAGAATGATTCAAAACACTAAATTGTTAAGAATTTAGTTATGAGATTGAAAAATTCCAATACCAATGGTTGTAATGTTGTTATAAAAATAGAAATGCAAAAGATAGTTTTCAATATTTTATGTCATTTTATGCAAAATTGGCAACCATATTTTGAACTATTTATAATTGCATTTGGTAAAAATGAAAACTTTTCTTTTGTGAAAATTTTGAGATATGAGCCCTTAAAGTTTCTCTATTAAACTAATACAATRTTTGTTTGTTTTTTAAATTTTATGAAAATGAAGTAATATGATTGTAGAAAATTTTGTTCCTCACTAGATTAGGTTTACACTATGGTCAAGACTTGTCTAGTGGAGAACTTCAAGCATGGATGAAAAAATGACATGGTTGCCTACACAACAACATTTTTTTGTAAGGATAGTTTTTTGGAGGTCAAGTTTCTTGGGTAGCCTCAACCCTCCTAACAAAAAATTTAGCCATTAGAGAACTCTAATTTCATAAAAATATTTTTCTAGTGATCTCTCTGAGCTGTGCAATTGATTAGCATGAGTCAATAAATGTAGAAAATTTTCATTTATTGTACTTTAGGCAAACGACAAGTTATTATTTCAAATGAAATTATTTTAACTAAAACTATAAAGAATAGTCAAAGATTATGAATGAAAAACCTATATGCAATAGAAAAATAGAGATATTAGCTAGTTGTATTCAAAGTGTCTCCAAGCATTGCTCTAACTTTTTATGTACAATATTCAAAAGTAATATTATGTAATTTTCATTTTTGTATACTAAGAAAAATTCATTTCATCAAACTCTCCAAGGCTCAAAAATTCATCAAATCTTGAACAAAAGATTTTATTTGGAAACTCTAATGTTCTCTTTTTAAGCTATTATACATTTTCATGATTAAAATTTCAAATCAATCAACAATTTTGTTTTTTGTTATATGTCATTAAAATCTAATACAAACACTTTTCATACCAATTGCTTCTTTCATTTGAATAGGCATGCTAGAATAATTGAAGTAAAATCTTCCAAAATCTCTATAAATACTTCTTTCTATATTAAAAAAGCATTCAACCAATTATTTTTTATTTTGTGACCTTGATGTATATCGAAATGCATCATTTATAAACTTTCGTAAGTTTTGTAATGGGTTCAAGTCTAAAAAATTGTTGATAAAAAATGCAAAAAATATGATTTCGTAACAAGAAAAATGAAATTTACTCCTCTATTAGAAAATCATTGCAATGCTTTGAATGCTATGTTATGAGTTGTATGCAAATGCAATGAACAACTATTACAAGATCAATGAAAATACAACTCTGACTTCTGATGTTTTTTGAGGACTCAAAGATTGTTTCATAGCTAAACACTTGGTTGTAAACCACTACATTAATGTTAAAATATTAAATATATAAATTTTTTTTTTTAAATATTAAGTTTTTTTGAGTTTTTTTGAGTTTTTTAAATTAATTAAATAATAATATTTGACATGGAAGTCTCTTGACCACATCAGATTGTTGATTTCACAAGTTCGCAAGTTCTCTTAGTCTGGAACTTGGAAGAACTTGCACTCTTGGTAGGGCCCCTTAAAATATTTATTGAATCATTGGAGCATTTATACTTTATAGTGAGGACAAAGTTCAAATGTAATGGTTTATAACAATCAACCCAACAAGATTTCCAAAATTAACTTGTAATTAATGAGGTTTAGGGTAATGATTTATAACAATCAACCCAACAAGACTTGAATGCAGCTAATAAATTGAAGGACTAAACATTGGTCATTGAAAGAGAGTAGTTTCATAACAATAACAGATTGAGAGACAAAGATTTAAACTTCAACAATAACAAATAACAAATTTTTTTATTGATACACCTTGCAGATAACTTATCAACTGCCAAGCGACAACATATTAGACAAGTGCACATCTTATTGTAAGCACAACAATAGAAAATATATGACACCTCCCTTCACAGTGCACAATGGCTCTACACATAAGTCCGTGTTGACTAATGTACAAGTCTATCCTTTTGTTTATCGATCTTTTTGCAACCCCTTTAAATTTATAACAAAGTGTCGTATAATTTCACTTTGAACTAAAGGTGCATCAATGGAATCTTGGCTTTGTCTTATGAATCCAAAAAGCCTTTATATAAAATGTACATGTTTGATCACCACCGTCTTATCAAATGGAAATGAAAATACTCAATGCCACCAATTGTATAATCTTGTTTGACATAAATATGAAATCCATAGTTGATCCGCGACATCCACTCCTTTTATATGTGTGGTATATTCTAAGTGTACGACTGAGGTAGGCATGGAGTATATCGTTGCTCTGTTCCTATGATGTACCGTAGAAATTGAAATAAAAAAAACTTTATTGATCATGCATTTGTGAAAATTAGAAGAACTAATTTTTGAAAGCAGACAACTAATGTTTTTTACTCTCATGCATATTCTACCTTAATGTTTCACGCATGGACTTGTTCTAATCATTCAAGGTCTTCAATTCTAATAGTATATCGACATAGTAATATTGTACTATTCATATGGCATAGATGTGGATAGCGACCAATCTTCGTAAATAGACATGTTTAAAAAAAAATTTCATGATAAAGGCATGTCTCTTTGCTTTAAAGCTTTCCTTTGAATTCATAATCATGTTGTAGACTAAATAAGACTTTTCACAAACCACTGTTGGAGCATCATTCAATTCCACATTAAAAAAATTTCTACAATAAATTATGAAGTTATATTCATACTTTGATGACAAGTTTACTAGGCATCACATCTTAATGCTCCATTTCTGAGATTTGGGAAGCATCTATTGCCTAATGGAATGTAAGCCATTACATTAGCTCAAAAACTAGCGTTATGTGCTATGGAGATATGTGCTATAGAGATATGTAGAGAAGGCCTGTTGCAACATAGAAGATGAGAGCAACAATTTTGGAAGCTAAAATTGAGAAAACTGTGAATAATTTGGAATTCGTATTTGATGAAGTTGTGAGCTTTTTAGATGACTTCCCAACTAACCTAATCATTTCTCATTTGAACACAAGATTAGACGATGGTGATTGTTTTAGTAACAACTAATTCACTACGGAACTTGATGGTATAATGTTCCTAGTATTTGCAATTGTTTTACGTTCAATTTTCATTGCATCATTGATAAGCTTGTTAATTTTCTTTAGATTACGTACTTTTAAGTTGTATCATTGTTGAATGAGCTTGTGGATTTATAATTGATTGCTCCATTGTATTGTCATATTTTTGTGTTAAAGAGTGGTATCAATGTATGGTTGATTGTGTTGTGAGGACAAAATCTAAAAATAGTAATTTATAACAATTTCCTTAGAAAATCCATTGCTTGGAAGGCAGACTAAATGACTAATTAAACCTCATACGTGTTCACCATTGGCATAAATTTAGGATTTTATTTTTGTTGTACGGTGAAAAACACTCATACAGAACAATAGGACTTTTAATATCTAATCATCATCTTATCTATGGTAAAATATTTTCCAGAGTGCAATTGCATTTAAAATTATCCTTTCATATCATTTACTTGCCAACAGACTAGCCTCATTTTATCATATTTTGAAAATTCTCTCTCAAATTATTAATGTGAAAAAATCTAGTAATTGCTTGGAACCTAGCATGTATAAAAATTTGAGAAATTTAATGACAATAGAACAAAGAACTTTTTGTGGCCCAATACGTCTTCATGTTTGATTTTTTTTCAATTTTATATTCTTATGAACATGGACATACCTAAGTATGCTTTTAAAGCTGCCATGATCAAAGTCTCCTACGTTGCTTTTCTACGCGCACTTTTAAATTTGTTTAACGTTGTAGCATAAATGTTAGTTTCAACCTCAATCTTCCACAAAAATGATTTGAGCTAAAAAAGAAGAACAATGCTATGCATGGTGGCATCCTAAAGAAATTTGGAGTAAAACAAGACATGCCAACAAATACACAATGTTTTGCCGAGTATGTAAAATTTGCTTATAACCTTGTTGATTTTCTGAAAATATGTTTCATACTAACTTGATTGGCTAGATCTCTATCATCACAACTATCATTTTCATCATGTGCAAGTTCATTTTCACCACCAATAATCTTGTTTTTACCCATAGGCATGTTTCCATCTAATTATAACCTTCATTTCAAAAATCTAAACTTTCAAATAGAATACTGAAATTTGAATACTCAAGTTTGAGCCCTGCAAATAGCACCCAAGACTTAGAATTTTTTTTTTGCTTTTTGCTCATTTTTGTATTAATTTTGGTTAAAAATCAATGAAAAGGGTATTTCCAAAGCAGTTGGAGGAAAATCCTATAATTATAGAAAATTGACCTAATTATTCGGAAGTGTTGTAAAATTGCTTAGATTACTATTTTGGATTTAGAAATGATAGAACATGGATTAAAGTTTGAAATCAGCTTTAAGCCCATTTGCGAAATAGCTAGGAAGAATGTCAATTTGGATCTTTGGCAGAATCTTGGCCAAAAAACTTGTGGTGGAGAAAGACAAAGGTCCTAGAGCATTTTGAGCCAATTGGTAAAATTCTAAGAAGAAGATTCTACTTGATCACGACATTGGGCAAATGGTTAGAATTCAATGGGAAATATAGCGAGACAAAGCAGCATTGCCATTGAGGATTGTAGATGGAGATAATTTATAATTTTTTATAAACTATCCATAGTATATTAAATTCAATCCTAGGGAGAAATGAAATAGGATATTAATCTAGCAATCTTCACCAACCAAACACACAACTCAAAGATCTTGACATATAGCAATCTTACCAACTAGGCCTAATTGCAACTACTCTCCACTCTTAATGGCCATAAGGGTAAGAATTGCTCCCATTTTTACTCTTGATCTTTAATTTAATTTTTCTTTAATCTTTTCCACATACTCCTTTACATACTTTACTTCAAGCTTTCTTCAAATTGGTCTTCATTCCCAAATCGTTTCTGCACCATACAGCTTAGATTCCACATTCAATCTTCACACCACCAGCATACTCCAACCAGGCTTTACCGCTCACACCGCACCAAATTGGATATGCAGCACTACCCAATCATCTCACCTAATGGCTCTCAAATCAACACACCAGGCTATGGCTTTATTGCTTCCACTCTTCAACTTTCCAAATTGGTTTACATTCACAGACTCATTCGGCATACTAACTTACACAATCCAATAATTCACACACATAACTTGCTGCTATACACTCATATCCCATTCGGACATAATCCACTAAAAGCATCAAGTCACACTGTCTCTCTCGGCACATAAATCATGAATAATTTCCAATTGCTATAACAATCAGCAAAAATCCAAACACAGAGAACAACACTATCAAAACCGATTAGGAAATCACACACACAGTAAAAGATTCATCACAGGAGACACAATAAATTCCATTCAATTCATACATTGAAAACAGCAACAACATTCCAATTAGGACTTACGACCATCCATGCACAAACACACACACAACATATATTCAATTAGATTCCAAAATATTTCATTTTATAACAAATTGAATTACAATTCACATTTACACAAAAAATACAAATCATCTCAAAAGTATTCTAAATTCACTTCCAAATTGTTACACCACATACTCATCTATCACATCAGTATTTCAACTCCAACTTGCTTCCATTTGTATCTTCCCCAATTAGCACTTCTCACTCGCAGATATTTATCCAAATTGCTCTCACGTACTATAACGACACACAAACAAATAAAAACAGCCAAATTGGGCTGGACACCACTCGCACTAAGCAAAAAATGGGACCGGATCACAGCTTCGCCATCCACCTAATAGGTATCCTGCGAAACACTTCATGGCTGGCCAATTGAATTGGCCGGACCACCTTTCAAAATCTCCTAATTGGCATTAACTACTCAATCACTACCAACCAACTAGGCTGGCTTTTACACTTGGCCAAAAACGAAGTAACATTACATTTAACCTCCAATTTGGTGAACTACTAGTTAAAATACTTGGAATTGCAACCAAAAGCACAAAAAATCCAAAATCAGTATGACCATACTGTCTACAAGGATCAATGGAGGATGTTTAGGTCACAAAACATGCCAAGAGAGCAAAGGAAAAAACGCCTCGTGGAAATTCCCTAGTACGGAAATGATTCCTCCTTGGAGAAATTAATTTGACAGATGATCATTTTTTACCATGTTTAAAAAGTGTAAATTTGGCAAAAGGCTTTTCATTAAGGTTAGTTAAGCTTTCTAGGATTCTCCTAAAAAGTTTCATGATTTTCCGAAGTACGTAAGATGACTCCTGGGGAAGTCAACCATGTTTACCGACATCTGAAAATTCGTAGAAATTACCCAAGTGTTGGTAAAATCTCACTAAAAATTAGGTTAGTTAGTTTTAGCATAAATAAGCACCCATTCAAGTTTCAAGGCATTCCAACACAAGGAAGTACCCGAATCAACAACGGCAACTATTTTTAACAAAATTTACAAAATAAAAGAAAGTTGATCGGCATATAAAATGCATACGGTGTCCAAATTAAGTGAACTTGGGATCTTTATATTCTATTTTGGACCTTCTCAACAACCTCAGCTAGTTAGAATTTTAATAAAAATTAGTTTTCAAAAATTAGATTTTTTACTTTTTAGCCGGATTCGTAATCGTTGACTTTTGAGTGCAATTTGGCTTCGAAAGCAGGGGTGGAGGGTCAGCCATGCTAATTTGGGTCTTTTGATTCCAATAGCGCAATGATTCGCAATCCATTTGCCAATTGGAGCTTTTCTCCAAAAGTTAGAAACATGACAACAATTATAAAGGTTGGCAATGAATTGGGCTCAATTTTTTGCCTTTGAAAATTCATAGTAATTTCAATTCATGCAATAAAATTACCAAATTTTTTGCAAATCCCGTCATTTTTATCAACACACCTCTGAAAACATTTGCCTTCCATTGCATTGCTCCATATTTGTCCAAAATTCTTTATTTGATTGGTTAGGGCTGGTTCTACCTTACATGAAGAATAAACTTGGACTAGGATAAAGTGGAGGTCCTAGAGACATTAGGACCAGCTTCGATGACATATAGGTTCAGGATAGCTTCKATTGAGTTTGGGTCGGACTGGGAGGTTCGGTTGGTCAACATCTACAGGCACATGGTTCGAGGCACTCATCTTTTTTGAAGTTTGTTTGTACAGCAAGTGAGAGAGAGTCGGAGCGCTTCTTGTTTAGTAATCTTTGCGGTTGTGTTTCTAAGTTTAGGGTTCCTTTTCCTTTGTTTTCTGCGGTTGCATCCGCTCGTTTTCTACCTGCTTGAAGAAGCCATTTGTGTAGCCATTTCTGCATTCGAAGTTGTGCGGCGCCTCATTGTTGGACGCGCGTCACCGGCGGCACCTTGTTCTTTGACTGATTGCGAATTGAGGCTCTTCAATCGAGGTAAAACACTATCTTCCTAACTCAAGTCCTCTTGGGTGCTGTTTCTTTTCATCGTGTCCTTTTTCCATGTTTGTCGTGTTTCTCTTGGCGGTGATTTTCTACCGTGTGTCTCGAGTTCGTCTTGTGCTCGCAGTTGTTTCTTCTTGCTTTGCTTCTTTGTGTGTTGTTTCCTGTTGTTTGTGATTAGAGAGGTCTCATTTCTGTTGCATCATTCAATTTCATTCTATCGATTGCGAAACAATGTGCTTGTTATGTAGAGTGTAGACTTTCTAACTTCAATGTGTTGTTTGTTTTCGATTGAAGCTCGAAATTGTGTAGTGCAATTATGTGGATTCAAGTTTAGGGCTTTCGTCCACACTTGAATGATACTTGTTACATGCTTGTCTTGACATCGTTTACATGTGCTGTTTGTTCTAGGATTCAAGTCCCAATTACTGTAGTGTGCTTCCATGGATAGAGGTTTAGCCTTTCGTCACACTCGAATGCCAGTATTTGTTCTTGTTACTTGTTGTGCTTGACATTTTTAGTTGATTGAACTTGGTGCAGATTGACGCTGTGATTGAGAGCGGTCAAAAGAGGTGCAAAAGCAACAGTAAAAGTTGCTTCCAAGTCGTTCAGCCATCAACAGCTTTGCTTGCCATTCTTAGGTACATTGAAATTCCAATTCAATGCATCAAGCTGAATTTTGTAAAATCACTCAGACAACATTTGAAAACTGATTTGTCGAACGAAAAAAACAAGAACACCCTATAACCGTGCATTCAGGTAGGAAAAAATAGCTTGCGAGAAATTCAGTGTAAAAGAGCACCCTATAACCACGCACTGATGTAGATTTTTAAAGGTTAAATTTAATTTTCCCATTTAGGTAGTTTTAGGTAAATTGAAGGGGGCGGAGGCCTTGGATGAGTATAACCTTTCCCTCAATTTGCACCCCTCTTTTCATTTTTGAAAACGAACTTCTTCTTTGCTTGCTTGGTTGTTTGAGGCCATTGATTTTAGCGCTTTGTTATTTGCCAAACTTGTTGGCGGTATATTGAATTTTGGCCATTTGGACCAAAAGACTTGTTTGAATTTGCTAATCGCTCCTTTTCATGAACGTTGTTGCGTGCTTCAAAAGACGTAGGAGTCTTTTTGAGTATTGCCTTTGTGGAATTGAGTGGTTCAAAGTCCCTTAAATGCTTTGGTTCTATTGATTATTAAGTATTGTACTAACCCCAAGGACATCCTACCTAAATTCTGACAATGCCGTTAGTTAAAATCCTTTGGAGCTTGCTTTAAATCTAATTGTGTTGAGTTTTGAGTCTTTGTTGCCTCCTAACAAAATTCCATTTGAGCTTTTTTCGGAGAGAGATTTCACACCTTTGATCGTCGCAAATCCCCCTTGAAGCCTAGACTTTGGAATTTGTGGTTCTAGTGATTTATATGTTATTTTGAGTGATTTGGATGAGAACCTCAGAACCAAACTTCATACATTGGTACTAACCCACTAGTAGAAGTTGACCAAAATTCGGACCTAAAACCTCCAAATGGCAAAGCTTTGCACTTGGTTTAAATTTTCTGTTTTTTTATTGTCTTTGACTCTAAGATTTGGGGTTAAACCTCCAAGACGACAAAGCTTTGCCCTTGAATCAAATTTCTGTTTTGTTTTAGATTGGAATGGGTCTCCAAAAGGAGACCCAAGTGTGGGGTTAAATCACAAAAAATTGGGACTTGAATTCCAAAATTTGGCCAGCAAGGGCCAAGTTACCAGCCAGCAATCTAGCAGCAGTCTCGTCCAATAGCTTATTGTTTCAATTGACATAAATCTATTTTTTGGCCCTATAAAAATCCAAGCAACAACATTTTACAAGGTCACATTTTCAAGAAAAAATGTCCAAAATGGTGGTAACTCTTTGGGTTCATTCTTCAAAGCAAGTTGGCTAAATGGTTGAAAACTTCAATTTATTTGAAATTATACATCATGATATTACAAAAAAAATTTAAGTAAAAGAGGTAGAAATTAGAAAATGATTAGTTAAAAATACTAATCCCAACGGTTGTAATTTTGTAATAAACCATCTATATCCAATGTTTTATATTTCTTTCACAAATATTGAAAATTGAGTTAGATAAAGGACTTCAAAGTTTATTTTAGCATAGAAATTCCATAACTACACGCAAACTAAAACTCTTCATAACTTTCATCTCTTTAATCAAAATGAAATGATTCAAAGCATTCCACGTACATATAAATTTAGAAAATTTATTTTATATTTTTATTTCTTAAAAAAGCGATCTTTAAGAAAAAATTGATTTGCCCAAGTTGCCCATAGATGAAAGAAAACTACATATCACGCAATAACTTTTTAACCATGTTGTCAAAAGTTATGAGAATTTTTGGGCCCTCAAGCTAATTTTCAAGCACATGTTGCGTGAAAATTTCAAAGAAATAAAATAAAATCTCTATTTGCAGTGAACTACCCCAAAACACTATGTTGCCAAAAAAAAAAACTTTGGTCTTTTAGGGGTTAAAATAGACTGCACTAGAATTGAGTACTATATGCAAAATTCATAGCTTTTCAAAGTTCATTTTGTGAACCACCATCTTGGTTCATCTTTTAAAAAATGAAAACATCTACATTATGCATGAAATGGAAGTCTAGAAGTGTTCGTACTCTAGATTAAACTAGAACCACTAATTAGGGAGTTTTCTATTAAATTGGGATAGGAATATTGGAAAGTTAGGGTGAAATGTTGGAGTATTCAATTAGGAAAAATCAGATACAAATTCTAGGAAAAAATAGGGAATTTAAAACTAAAAAGACTATAAACAAGAATTGGTAGAGTAACCAAATTAAGCAAATAGTGAAAATGATGACAAAAATGAAAACCAAAAATAAAAATAAAATAAATAAATAAAAACTATGGGTAGAAAATGGAATTTGAATTAAATTTCAAACCAAAAAATATAAAATATAAAAAATCCAAAAATAAATTAAAACCAAGAACTAGAAGTAGGAAATGAAATTGAAAGTAAATTAAAAATCACAAAAATAAGAAATAAGAAAAAATACAAAAGAGCTAGTAAAACCAAAACCACTATTGAAACACTAGTTTAGTGATGAAAACACTGAAACAATGAATGATGGAAAGACTAAAATAGGGATTTTATATTAAATTAGAGGGTCATACAATAATTTAGGGGGTTAAACACTAAACTAATATAGTTTACATTAAACTAGTGGATTTACAATAATTTAACTCAATTCACACTAATTTGGCGTGTTTTACATTGATTTAGCTATTTAACAGTAAATTAAAGTTGGACAAAAGTAATCTTGGACATTAATTTGTCAAGGCGTTTGGTTATATGCAAAATTAGGATTTGAAGCCCTCTATTTCTCTCAAGTTTTGGTGTGTTTTTGGAGAGCATTTGTTTTGGGAAGAATGTAAGTAATTTGTGGGCATTTTAAGCATGAATTAGAAGAGATTGTGGGCTGTCTTTTGAGTGCATAGCATAGTGAGGCTAAGGTGCATTTCAATTAATGCACCCCCCCTCCATTCACTCAAAAGACTCCATTTAATTTTTTCTGAACCATAGATGATTTTCCTTAACCACTCACTACCCCCCTCCTCTTATTTGTAATTCTGAGGGAGATGGGCAGCTGCAAACAATATGGAATATGGGAATATAATTATTTTGTATGTACTCTTGTCCATATCCATATCTCAGATCCATATTTGTATCCAAATCTATATTTTTTTATTTTCCAAGATCAACGGCAATTAGAAGGGGGGATAAAAATATCCCTGAGGGCTCTCATTTTTTTCAAGGGGGGATCAATTAAATTTTCAAGAATGATAGGTTTGCATCTTTTCATTGGATAGTGGGATGAAACCATGTAGGACAATTTGTCCAATAGGTTCACATGTTTCCATGAGGAAAATAGGTGAAAAATGGAGGAATCTTTGGTTAGATTGAAAACCTCATTGGATTGATGGAAGAGGATTAGGATTTTTGAAATTGAAAAGTGTTGCMAACTTTGGCAAACAACAACAAAGAATGGCAAGGTGGATGAAGTTGGAATTTGGGAAAAATGTATCTTAGTAATTTAGCTCTCTAAAATGAAATGGATTGCCCAATTCAAAACAAGGTTAAGTTGGGGTGACCCATTTTATGCAAGGAAGTTAATTACAGCATCAATTGAAGACTATCAACTTTGGTGAACAACAATGGGAGAGTAATATGGCGGAACAAGTAAAAAATTGGAGGAGGAGTGTGCTTTGAAGTTGAATTTTCAAAAAGCCTAGGTTTGCCCCGTTTGAAGCAAAGACAAGGTGGTGGCAACTTTTTTTTGTAGAAGAGGGTTTGATGTCTCTAAGAGGAAGCACAATTTGAAGTTTTGTGTATCTTTTTGTTTTGAAATTGTTGCAATTTTCATAGTACATTGTCATGGAAAATGTTGTAGGTGCAATGCATGTTTAGATTAGGATTTTTGGTAAAATTGAGAGTAGATGATGAGTAAGTTTGTTTTTTAGGATTTTATTGCAAGTATGGAAGTGCTGTCCAAATTGAGCTAAAATTAGGGTTGAGGTGTTCAAATGATTCAATAAATAAATAAATGTTAACTTGCTTGAAATGAATACAATAATGTTTTAGTATTGGATCTAGGAATGTTTTAGTATAGGATCTAGGTGAGGTGCATGGGTCAATTTATGGCTGGATTTAGATATTTGGTGTGAATGCGTTGAATTAGGATTAATTTTTAGAGTATGATTAGCCATTTTGGATCCAAATTAGGCATTTTTATTGTAATTTTGGTTTAGAGGGTGGTTCTAACCTCTTAGAATAYGGGTTAGGATAATTTTGTGATTTTAGGACACATATTTTGGTGATTTAGGGGTGCTATCCATCTTTCACTTAGATCCTTGTAATTAAAATTTTACTAACATTACTGTGGAGTCTACTGTTGAGACGTCTAGGATCCTACATTCCCCATTGGCCCAACTCGAGCTTTTTTTTGCTGTCATAGTGAAAGGCTCTCATACATTGTAGCCTAAAAACGTATAAAAGATGTCCATAGGGACCACTTGGGGGGTAGATTTTTACATTATGTCTAGCCAACATTCCAAAACTCTTCTCTTGTTGAATTGGCTAGAGGAATTCAATTTGTAAAGTTGTTCGGAAGACTTCTCTATTTGTTATTGACACTACAAACAGTCAAGAGTTCTTAACCCTTAATCCCTAAAAGCCCAAGGGGTTTGGACAAAACACAAACGTGTTATAAAATATAAATTCTATAACTTTTTTGAAGTTTGCTTCAAAGAAGTTTATGTGAAGCACAAAAAGTAGAAGATATCCGTACGGTCAAAATTATAAAATTATTTTCAGATTCTCTTCAAWTGAATTTTGAAGATATAACTTCAAAAATTCACCAAAAATACAATTTCTATCCTTAACACTTGAATNTTGTAAGGCTATGCAAGGCAAAATATGCATCAAACACTTAATCATAAACCAATTTAAAAACCCCTAGATTGAACACTTATTTTGAAAGGACACCACAAAGGGAGTGCTCTTCAAAATTGCACCTTACAACACATCTTTAAGTCTTGAAAATTTGGACTTGTTTTGATTCTAAACATCTAAAGTCCTTTCTTTCATCCTCGATCCTTGAAAACTACCATTTCTATTGCAAAGAGCAAAAAGATTGCTTTTTTTGGCATGTTAGATTGTAGAATCTAGTACTTATATAACATAAGTTAGAATGTGTGAAAATTTTTGCAATGCTTTGACCATATAGATTGCAATATTTTCCTTGCACCTTGTGTGACTAAACTAGTCATAAGACTTTGAATCTTCTTAGCTTAAAATTTTGCACTCTAGATTTTGAATTTTGAATATTTTTATGTTGAATAATTGAATTGAAAGTCTAAGCAATTCTTTTTCTTGCCCCCCCCCCTCAGTTTTCATTCTTTAAAAAAATTGCTATGTAAAGCGGTTATTAGATTGAAAGAGAAGCTAATTTATTAATCACTCTAATATGGAATTTAAAATACCAATTTCAACAAGTGAGAGGTTCTAAAAAGCAAACTAAATCAACCTTGGGGATTTGTTTTTTGAAAATTGTGAAAATRGAGTTAAATAAACAAATCCAACCAATTAATTTTTCAAGAAGATGCTAATAATTCCACAAAACAAGCTCCATAACTTTCACATCGCTTATCCAAATGGAGTGAATCAAATATTTTTAAGTAGACAAATTATAATCTACTACAAACAAATTTTAAGATTGATCATTCAATATTTTTTAGAGTTCTTTCCTACCTAATGAGTTGTGAAAAACTAATGTGCTTTTTTATTTTCAAAAAATTTCAAAAAATTGAGTCAAATATTGAGATCATAAAATCTACATGAACTTTCATTTGTCCCCTACAACAACACATGGACTTTAGAAGTGGTAAGGAAATTCAATGGTTGGGTACTTGGGTAGAAGGACTTGCTCACCTTTAAAGCCTGGATAGTTTGATGTGACATTCTTTTTTTTCTCGATAATGAGTTACTTGTTGGCTCTAGATAAGAAAAAGTAGAGGCAGAACATTGATGTAAACTCTCTTAAAGAAGATTGTTTACCTTACTCTTGTAAAGTAAGTCAAATTACAAGGAAATAACATTTTGTAGTGTAGTTATATATATATATATATATATATATATATATATATATTCTACACTTTCAACTCAAGTCTTCAACATAAAAATCTTTAAATTCAAAGTCTGTAGTACAAAACATTTTGACAAATGGCAGTCAAAATTATCTGAAATTGCAAGCCAATGTTCAAAAAAACTTTCTTTTTCCTCTTTGAATGCTAATATGTTTCAATCTATAGGGTCAAACTTCATGAAATTTTTACCACATGATTCAAGACAAGTGAAGTACAAGATCCTATGGTTAGATTTTAAGAAAATTTATTTTTTGTTTTCTTAAGTGAATGCAACAATAATGGCAATTTTCAGTGGTTTTTGACAGAAAAATGGCCTATAGTAGGACTTTAGGGGTTAAGGCATTATTTTATTTTACTTACCATCTTCTTTAACATTCCACCAATATTTACACCACAAGCGGTCAAAAATTCTTAAGGCATTATTTTATTTTATTTTTCATCTTGTTTAACATTCCACCAAATGCCTCAAATAATCATGTCTTGGCCAAAACTTCTTGACTAACCAATGCACTTTTTCATTGCAGTGTAAAGCAATCCTAACTTAATACCAATAAATAAGATTTTATGATTATTTTTTAAAAATAATTTATTGTCTTCAACAATAGTCAATACTTCAAATTGTACAATACGAAGTGTTGTTGATTGTGGATGGCTCAATTTGAATAGTTGATGATACAAATGTTTTAATATATGCTATGTCAACATTTACTTTACTTTTGGCATGCCATGTCATTTTTAAAAACTAAAGGACCAACATGCTTTTTTTGGCTACATAGAAATTTCACGTAGATACGTGCCTGGTATGTGCACTTGGAGATTTTCATATTTTTGGCCCAAATTTTAATAAAAGGTGGGGACAAGGAATGTCTTTCACATGTACTAAATCTCATGGAAATATGAGTCTAAAGTTATGGCCTAATATGTTACTTTTTTCCTTGGGCGGGCAGTTCGGGCAGATTTGAAAAAATCATTGTTTCCAAAAACAAAAAATTGAAATTGGTTTCTAGAGTTATACGTACATGGAAAGCTATGAATCATTCCAATTTGATCAATGAGTCAAAATTTATGAGTTTTTTTTGTTTGCAGGCAGTTATGGATTGTCTACTCTAAAATAAACTTTGAAGTCCTTTATCTTACTCAATTTTCAATATTTTTGGGAAAAAAAATGAAAGGATGTAGATTGATTATTACAACATTGCAACCATTGGGATTGGCATTTTTCAATTCCATAATTAAATTCTTAACAATGTAGTATTTTGGATCATTCTCTACTATTGTGTACTTACTATTTTTTTCCTATATGCTATACAATTCCAAAGGATCTGAAAATTTTCAAGCATGTGACCAACTTGTCTAAGAAAAAGAATTCAATGAAGCACCACCATTTTGAATATTTTTCCATAGAAAAGTGAGCTTGTGAAGTGCAGCTGCCCTGGTTTTTGCAAGGCCAAAAAGATGATCTCAATGAATTTGAATGCTTTTATCTTGTGATCCATGAGGTGGAAATTTCTGAAATTTTTACCACATGTTCTCAAGTTAGCATAATACAAGATCCTATGGTTGCATGTGTCAAAATTTTTTTTTTCAAGAATTTGATGCTTGTACTAAAAATGGTAGTTTGGGAGCATTTTGGATGAAAACAAAGTCATGGAACTTTAGGGATTAACTCATCATGAAGACAATGGTGCAACAATGTACAATATAGTAGAAGATTTTGAAAWGTAAATCAGTRGAAGATGTTCAAATGTACAATTAGTAAAGATAATTTTGAAAAAGTACAAGTAACAAAGCAAACTTCAAATCTACGTTTCAATAGATTTTGACAAATGAATGTAAAAAATTGTAAAATGTACCGTTGTGTGCGGGCATCTTTATAATCATTTAAAAAAACCATTTTGAGAAATCTAATCCATGGTGTATTTCAAAGCAATAATGTATGTCAATTTTATATCAAATCTAAATGTATGATGAATTCTATTTCTATATTATTTTCTAATTATATGAGGTGTTGGAGGAGTCTAACATATTCTACTATTTTTCAAGAAGCAAATCTCAAATTGTATTGAATCATAAAACAAAGGCAAAAAATATAGACAAATAATAAGTCTTGAGAAAAAATGAAGAAAGTATGAAAGACCAAAAACTCAAATGTATTTAGACTACAATTAAAAAAACAAAACAAATATGACTAGGTGTTATGATCAATGAAGGGCATACAAGACAACATTGAATAGAACAATGCACAGAAAAGAGGTTGTCTTGCCTGTTTGATTAATTTTCCTCCCCCCTCATCAGAAAAATTGACAGCCATTGGATTTGAATTTTAAAAAATCCCACCCCCCTCTTCAAAAAAAATCAACAACCATCTGATATCAAATATGTATACCAGATACAGATGTTGAATATAACTACCGAATATGGATACAGAATACAGATATTGATATTCCATACAGATACAAATACGGATACAAATATGGATACGATATACAGATTATTGTTTATCCCATATTCTTTGTCTCCAAACCCACCCTCTGAGAAATACAAGAGGGGGTTGGAGGAGGAAGGTATTACAAGTTATAAAAATGAAAAAATGAAAAATTTAAAATATTTACATCAAATCAGGAGGGGAGGGGAGTTTAAAATTTTAAATTAGATTTAGAGGGGGGAGGCACAAAATTTTAAATTAGAATTAGTTCCTGCCTCTTTTAGGTGCATTGTTTGTCACACAATGCACCTAAAAGAGGCAGGAACTGCCTGCACACTTCCATCAACTATAGTTAGTTATTTGAAACCAATTGCTTTTGAAAAATATGACTAGGGGCTCTAGAGCATATGGGAGGCATTTTGTTCCCAAGACTGCATTTAGGAACTTGGATTGGCCCCAACTTGGTACCTAGTCATTTTCGGCTATTTATAGGAAGTAAAAAAACCCTTGTGGGATATGTGAATTAGGATTAATAGGAGTGCAAACACTTACAATTAAATCAAAATGAAGGAATTGTACTTGAAGTAGAATTTCAGACCTAATTTTACCATAGTAAAATATCTTTTATCTTAAACTTTGAACTAAAATTGGTTAATTAAGTTRAGTTATATTTTCAAAAATTTGTTTGAAGTTTAGACCTCCAATAAAAAGTTATGGACAGAATTCAAAACATGTATTTGAAAATGTAAAAGAAAAATGTTTCTTTCAAGCCCTCTCTAAATTTATCCATAACTTTTAGTTGGAGTCTCAAACGAATTTTTAGAGATAAAACTTAGCTTTCTTCCCTATTTTTTTTGCTCGAAGTTTCTTGAAAAAAGATATTCTATTATACAAAAATAAGGTTTGAATTTTTACTTTGAACACAATTCCTACATTTTGATTTTGAGTGGTCAAGCTCTCATCTTCAAATTATATCATGATACCTTTGAAGATACATGATGGAAAATTGATTTCATTATAAAAACAACCTTTTCACCCTTCATACTCACCAAACGTCCATGAAATAAGTCTTTCACATTGCCATCAAAAAAATTCTTGATGGTAGATTGTAAGACTATGCTAAAAATAATTTTTTTTTTCGACAATTTGGTTGGAGTGCAAGGTGCATCAAATTTTGAGGTCTTTGATAATGAATCAAACCTTGATTACTTGTTTTTTAAGCCACTTCAAAGACTGACAACCATCCAACATGGCAACATCCCAATGTAATGTGAGCAATAATAGAAGAAAAACAATAAAAATACAAGATTAAATTTAAAATTTGGGGTCTTTTGAAGGCTTTTTGGCAACCTTCAGAAGACTTGATTTTTTCTCTAATGTGGAGTCAAAMTARAAATTGAAGACCTATTCCAACACACATCTAGTCCTAAAGTGTTACAAACGAATGGAGAGTTTGGAACAAATGGAGAACCAATTTTTTTTCTCGAAGATGTCTATACTAGAGACATCTTAAACAAGAGACATCTACATGGGATACTCTCTTTCAGTTGTCTTATGTAATTAACGCATAAGTACATGATGAAAACCTCAATTTCAAAATCTACTACTTGGATACAAAAGAGAAACTCAAAAGTATTCATTTAATCATCATTTTATTTTTTCCACAAATTAGTGCAAAGATTTGACAAAGAAAATAGTGTGAGGTAACCTACACTGATTAGTGAAAATGTGAATTAGATTGCTTTTACAATTAGCTTATTCTATCCCAAGAAAGTTACTTTACAAGCCATCTAAATCAACAAATATTTCTAGAAATACTTCCATTTGTACACATGAAGATTCATGAGTTCTAAGTACACCAATAACTAATTCAAAAGTAGTGCATTCTTATACTGTACAGTAACAATAAATAATTATATAGTGTGGAATGTCAAGAAATTGGTGAGCCCCCAACCTAATTTCACTATTTAGTGTAGTGAGAGTATTTACAGTGTCCATTGCTGAGTGTCCAAGTTAGACATCTTGCCACCTTGAGAAGCCTTCTACCTACAGGTGCATGATTCTGGCTGAGAATTCCATTCCTTGCTATGATTGCCTTACGAAAAGAAAAGTGTCTTAGTCAAAGCTTACTACATTAGAACCTCTCTAAGTCACTCCTCTATAAGTCAATAAACCTCTATAAACCAAAGTTGTGAGACCGGTCCCGGACTGGGCCACATTGCAAAGATTGTGACTAAATTTGATCCTCTCTTAGCCAATAAATAATCCTTTGTTAACCAATATGTCAAACCAGTCTGGGACCTATAGAGTAAGGGAGGTTCTATTGTTGTACGGTAAGTAAGATAGGAGGTCCTAAAATGGAGCAGGTTCTAAAACCAATCAAGATGACAAGATCTAGAGGTACATTTTGCACTCTTCAATGTACAAGCAATCTACATTTGAGGAGGTGGTCAATTTTAGAGCCCATTGAAATGCACTTTTCTGCAACTTCAAAAATTCATAACTGATTCCACAAAGCTCCAAAAAATATGAAACAACTTGGGTTAGATGCCAATTTCACTTGTCTTTCAAGAAAAATTTACTCTTCAAGCAGTTTCACCTTGCCAAAATTCAGCGTCAGCCCTTAGATGGGCGCTTTATGGACCTCCTACCTTAGCAGGTGAGGAACCATGTTGGCGGTGCCTTGGTGAAGTCTAGCTCCCTGTTTGTCGGAAGTCCAGGCCCCGGTCCAGGCGTTCCCTGTAGGCTGACGAGTAAAGTTCCGGGCCCTCTATAGTCATCAGCTAGTTTCCCCTCACGCGAGCAAGGCAGGCCCGCCGTCCACTTCGCCTCTTGGCTTTCCGCCCCCAAGTAGTAGCTAGCGTCGCCTCATCATTCTGCGAGTGCGCGTTCTGCGTGTAAGCTGTGTGTGCGGACGTGCGCTCACTACGTCCAGGCAACGGCAAGTTCTGGAGCCACAGCCACCACTACTAGACTGTTGCCATGTATCGTATCCCCACGGACGTCCCTTGGCGCTTCCTCACTCCGTAAAGAGATAAAACGCTGCCTTGCGAACGTACCGAGTGCGAGAGTGAGGCCGGATGGGGGTGGAGAGGGAGGGAGGGAGAAAAGGAGGGATCCTGGAGCGAGCTGACCTATATAGCAACTGGCGTGGATGTTGTGCAGGGTCAGGTGTTGGCTTGTTGGACTGATGGTGTGTTCTCCACTCCGGCCGTTGATGGTCCGTCCTCACGGTCAGGCTTGCCAGGCGAGGCTAGATGACAGTCGAGCGAGCTAGCCAGGCGGGGGGGAAAACATATCCAGAAAATCATGAGTTAGTATTTGGCCCATGCACAGTATCTACGCAAGTTCCTCTATCTGTGTACTAGAAGTCGTACGATACGATACGATGTAYACGTCGTCGTCGTGGAAGTTCATCAGCTTGATCGATCGCAACACGAGCGGCTTCCGTGTTCAATCGCCACAACTGGCCCGGGAAGCCATGTTCGTCCTTCAACCCACATGTACCTGAAGGTATGGTAAGCGACTTTGCTTACTTTGAGCCCGCCCTTGATGCTGATTATGTAGGGTACAGTAGCTGGCTAGGGATGTGTTGAAAGGAAGATTTAACAAGTTTGGGGATTTTAGTGTTGGTGAATGTTTATCTTCGAGACGATCATTATTTGGACCAGTTGACAAAGGGCAGGGATTCAATATATGTTCGTGATGCTCAAGACTTGGTGCACCGGCGACTTCGATGGCGAGGGTTTGGCAGGGAAGTTGATGGAATCGAATGCGTTGTAATTCTGCCAAACAGTGATCGAAGGAATAAAATTCTGCTCCGGAAATCTGGCCTTTCCATGCTGGCACGATCTGGTACCGACGACGAGCTCGAGGGATCGATAGATTCTTTCCGGGTTTGATTCTTCCGGATGTGTCTGAACTCTGAAAGAAGCGACGTGTGTGTGTACTTTGATTCTGGACTTTTTGGATTGGGATCGCTAGCTCTTGAACTTGTAACCTGAAAGGAATTTTCCTCGAGCGCACGCTGTCACATCTCGCGAAAGAGTTTTGCTTTGCATCATTGAGAGCGGTTTGCATCTCTTCAAGCGGTGTTCCAGTCTTCAACTCTGCATTCTACTTTTCAGTGTGGACCACAGTATTAGTTTCAACACTGTGAYTAATTTAGTTGTTGTGTTGTGGTACGTCGCAGCTACGCAAACATTGTTGTCGCCTTAAAAGCTGTGCCTGCTCCTTCTAATTGTGTGGCTTGCATTGGTTGAGTCAATTTAGGGATATTTAAAACTATTATAAAATCAACACTTACTAGTCAACACAAATTTCTCGTTAAGATTCCTAAAGAATGTGAAAGATAATACATTGTTTGTATATCCTGCTTTYTCTGTAGCACTTCTAAGTGAAACTAGAAAATAAAATGTAGTGTTGGTAATTATCCTGTCAAAATGGTTTTGTTTTCAACACTGAATTCAATCATAGTCACCAGTAATCTCTTCATTAATGTTCATGAATATGTGACCTACAAGTCGGTTGTTAGTATGATAAGCAACATTTCTAAGTGATCATTTGACACTAAATGTCATTATCATTATTCGTGGTTTTATTATTGTCGATGTGCACAAATGCAGTAAACTGGAATCTTTTTCTCATCGAAATGGAAAAATGTGAGACTAGAAAGTAAGAGTTACGTGAGTAATGACCTTACAATTCACAAGTTCCAGATGGACAAGTTGAATTCTACAGGAATATTCCAGTCAGGGCAATCCGGCAATGCAGTATTGAAATACACAACTTAATGGCCCAGCAGGATGAGAAGTACAAAGGCTACATTATAACCTCTTAACCTCTACAAATAATACAATTTCAACTTCTACAAAAATCGAATTAAGTAACTAACTGCTATTGGCATCTGRTTATTTACAAGTTAAAATCTTCGAGGTTTCTTCACAGGGGAAGCAGAACACATTCCGTGAGGGAAAAATTTGACCATTTCCACCTCTTTACCACCTCGTAAGTAGCAAATATCTCATTCAGATGTATGGGTACAAGTAGACTCATCAGTTCAACTTTGCACTGCTGAAAAGTGCCTCTGAAAAGTGAAGTAAAATTCCCTGCTCTGCAATTATCCATGCATGTTCCTATCGAGGGAACTTGTCAACTTGTCAGTATTGCCATGGATAAATATTCCGTGACAGTCCATACTCCAGTCGGCCTTGCAAAACAGAAAGTTTTGTAGGGGGCATGCCTGCATGACAGAAAAGAATATGTTTTGGTTTTMGTATCAAGCAGATTTCCAAATTCCAACCATTAATTGTTTAATTTCAGCTCAATTAATTTCAAGTTCATGATTGAGATCTTGCCTACTGCCGAGTCCTAACTCTGCTGCCATTTGAAGTATCTCTTTAATGTGGAGAGCATCTCTTCGAAGCATCACTTTGAAGTATCTCCTTGTAGTTGATACTTTGAGCGAGGAGATACTTTCTAGTGCAGCACGGCTAGAACTAACTCGACAATAGGCAAGATCTCAATCATGAACTTGAAAATGAGCTGAAATTAAACAATTAATGATTGAAATTTGGAAATTTACTTATTACAAAAAATCCAAAACATATTCGTTTCTAACATGCAGGCATGAATCAGTTTCAAGTTTCAAGCTAGTACGTATCTGTGTAAGTGAAGTATCAACTTTTGAAGTATATGTCAATTTTGATCGAACTACCCCTTCAAAGTATCAACTTCAAAGTATCAACCCCCTTGGTGCCTCGGCGCGCATCTGCATCGATATATAGGCCGGGATCATTCATCTCCAGATTGCAAAGACTTAGTTCTGCGGATAGGCCTCCAAATCAGGTTTCGAGCTCCAGACGAATGACTAAACACAAGACCTGCATTAATTGCAGAAACAGGACCTGCCGGTCACGAAACTTCGCACCCAATTAACTTGGTCGATGTGTCTGGCCATTACATTGCCTTAATTTGTCTCCACAGAAAACACAAGTAGACTAATATTATTCATACGAGACATATACCGACCGTCTTCAATAAACTACAGTACGTAGCTTGAATTTCTTTGAAGAAGTTTGCTAGCTGCTGATTTCAGAAGCTCCTGCGTGCAAGGAACCTTAATTTTCTTTTAATTCAGCTCACTGGTGGTACGTGCAGGATTGTAACCCACGTGCGACTTTCGAAATATATATAGCTGCTGTGTAACGGGCCTTCATCGAATCTTGAGCTTTCCCAAGCACCAAACAATAAGGTAACTACACTACGGATTTAGTATGACTATGCCATTCACCTCTTACTTTTAACCCTGGGAGGACGCGGGATTTCCCTGTGGAAATCATCATCTCTAAAATCGTGGGAACAATTGATATCAAAAAACTCAAAAGAATTCATTTGAGGTCCAAGTACTGTAGAAGATCTCCCCTTTCCACACAAAATTCTAAGGATGAATAGTTGCAAGTTTCTATATCACACCGAAATATAATCTGTCATCCATCAGACACTAAATGTCCGTGGCATCCTTCCTAGGTTAATTAGTACCTTTGTACATATGATACTGAGGAAACTTCACCTAATTCTCTATTCAGTTGTGATCCCTTCCTAAAACTAAATTGAACCCAGCTTGTAGCCATTATGGCCTATAATGCCRTATTGTCTTTATTCATGAGAGCCTTGGCCGGGCCTTACTTTTGRATACACCTATTTTTAGCACTTTTTAAAATTCAAAGTTTATTCATGTTATGTTTAAAAATGCACAAGAAAGGAATCTAAGATATTCTTTGACTTCTAACAAGATTCAACAAAAAATTAAACAAKTTAATAATYGGACCATTSCTCAATTGCTTSTTCAAAATYGGAACAAGTCGGTTKTGTCAAAMAAATTCAAAATCAAATAGGTGTTGTTACCTTAATTTATTGAATTCATGTTCTTTTGCAAATTGCAACATTATTGTATTGTACTCATTTTCAAAAAATAATACAATTGTGTAGTGGCATCAATTTTGTAGGCAATATAAATTTTGGACCTTCACTAAATGACTTATGGACTTTTAACAACCATGCTAACAAAGTTGGCACATGAGTTTACAAAGTTGGTACATGAGTTTAATTACAACTTCAAATTATTTTCAATATTTCACCTAGCTATTCATATTCAATTACTAATCCTACATGATTATATGTAGGATGAGGTGGTAAGATTAGATTTGGTAGCATATTTTCTCTGTATTTGAAATCCAACTATATTTTAGTGGGTGATTGCAAGAAACACTTGTACTATTTTGCATCACACATTGCATGTGGAAGTTGTTTTTGTCTCTAACTTTTGTAAAAATGCTCAAAAGAACAAGAAATTTGGAAGCAAGCTTTCTCATGGTATGGAAATAAACATGAATTTTTTCAATTTTAGTAAAATTACTTAAGAGACCGAAATCAAATTTTGATAATATGTCACACTTGCAGTTTTGGTGTTTTTTAGTACTATGGAGTACTTCTTTTGAAAAGTTAGGTCATGAAACTTTGTGGGGTGCTTTCTAATATGGAAATACAACTTTCCAAGAGAAGGATTTTTTATTGCCTATTGCAAGTGAGTTCTAGATTGGGCTAAAGTGAGTACCATTTACAATGAATTTTTGAATAATCAAAAATGATTTTGGTGGAATCTTTTTATAACTAAACATCCACATAAAGTTTTTTCAAATTTCCAATTTTTATTTATTTTTGAAAATTTTATCCTAATTTTTACTAATTAAAATATCAAAGTATGTATTTTCTTGAGACTTGGCACTTTTCAAGTTTTCCTACACTTTTCCTTCCTATGGTATGTTCTTCTTAAAGGTATATACATTAGTCATATTTCTTTTTTAAATTTAAAATTAATTTTTTAATTTTAAAATACTCCCAAAAAAATCAGCCAAACGCAACAAAATCGACAAGTGTTTCTTGCAATCACCCAGTGCACCTATTCATCCTTAGAATTTTGTGTGAAGGAGAGATTTTCTACAATACTTTTGACTTCCAATGAGTAGTTTGAGTTTTTTATAACTAAAGCCAATGATTTCCGCGGTATCAAAATGAATGATTTGCATGGTCACCAAAGGACTTTGGTCGAACAATCAAAGTCCCCAAAGTCCCACTGACTTCATCAAAGGAAATGCCCAATCCATTAGTATAAATACGGAGAATGGTAGTGCTGGCAGATATAAAACCTCAGTTCACTTCTGCTTAATTTTCTTGTTTCCATTTAAGCGTCTTCTTCAATGTCCATTTCACTCCAAAAAATGCTTCAATTTGGCCTGTGCACCCAGGCCAGAATCTCTGGATACAAGATTTTCGATCCTCCTAAGCAGGGCCACTGCCAATTTTCATCGAGTGTCAAGTTGCCGACCGACCTTGTTCCAAGCTTATATGGTCCTAATAGTTAAGAGAATTTTTTGTGACATATTTCAAAGCATCAAAATTGAGGCATTCAAGTGCACGAGGCTCTRAAYCTTACAATTCARGTGGATCTGAYGTTCCTCGCAGWCATCTGAAAAACTTATGTACACATKCGCTTACTCATCTTCATGTCAGGTATTGGAGCAGCTTTATCTGAAAAATCATGCTTCCTGCTCTTTTYGTCAGGATTTCTCCTTTTAAAATTCCRACMCATCCTTTTGTTTGGCAATGAAAAGTACGCTTCTGCAGTAACAGGGTCCATGCCGACATTGAACCTTTTCCTCTTCAGAGTTTTAGCATACTAGACATTTCCTTCGATGAAAATGCTTCCATTTCTACTAAGCACGCTCCATCGGCTTCAATACTTGCTAAGGGAAGAATACTTCCAGTTTTTTGCAAGCACGTCCTTCCACTACTGTAGTTCTGGCTGCTCTTCCTCCATTGGGTCAGAATGTTGTTTGCAATATGAAGTTCAGATAGCATATATCAATATTACATATACCTAWAAGAGATACAGAATTCAGTGGACACACGCAATACGTAAATCAAATTGAAATTCTTCAAGCAAACATGGCAGTCAATCCGACGAACCTTTGGAGACACCTTCTTGTCCGCTTTCTTCTTTGACCCTGAAATTTGCTTCATATTGGAAGAGGAACTTCACTTTGGCTCTTTTCAGAGGAAAAAAGTTTGGGGATTATAGAATGTTCTGCAAGCGAGGCACGGTCGGTGTCCTCCTCCTCAACTTAATACAAAAAAAAGATCAATTATACAACCTTGGTCATGTAGAAAAGAAGTGGATACGGCACTAGAATCTACAACCACGGTCAATAGAAGTACTCTGCAATCCAGATTAGTAAACAAACTGCAAGTGTACACATAGACAAGCCAAAAATTCCGGATTACAGAGTAGCAATAACCCTAAATCGAAGGCTATAAATCTGCCCTATGACTTTTAAAACTTCCACTGCTCAGTCTCCCCCGCTATTCAAGCTCCAATACCAAAACGACTAGTCAACCCATCATAAAACAAAATGACTAAACCCTAAACCCTAAAAGAAAGCCCTGCTGCATGTACACCCACAGATATTTGTTGCTTCTGTGTTCATCTCAGAGTTCGATTGTCACAGTTCGATTTTCAGGTCAAGGCATTCTCTACCACATGCATTTATTAAGCATATCAAACCTGAACCCTAAGTCCAAATAGAGCGGGCGAATATTCTACCCTAAAGTATATATCAAGCACTTCTTAAGACAAGTTTATGCAGATGTGAGAAGAATGTACGAAGGAGGGGCATGGCTGTAGATAACGTGCAATGGCCAAGGCAAAGAAGCAGAGACAAACGCTGCAATATCTCTTTCACAACAAGGGTTGTAGGACTTCCAAAACACACACCCAGCCCAATTTGCTTAACAACGCTAAGTAGGCATTCCCGAGTCCTGTGTCTGCAAAAACAGAACATTCGAACTACATCTGCTTGCTACAAAATCGCTGGAAAAAACTGTCTCCTCTAAAACCTAAAGAAACGAAGCGTAAAGCGGTGTTGCTCGGCGATGAAGCTCCGGAAACCCAAGCTCTCTCCAGCACTTTGAACAATCAAATTGTTGCGACTGATTGTGCAAGAACTAATCAAAATCACCGGAAACAAGCTTGTTACAATTGTGCACCAAAGCTTGATGTAATAGTGAGCTTCGTTACTATTGTTGGACATAAATTAGTTCTATTGAATATCTTATTAACCCCTCATCGCCAAATGGGACGAAAAATGCCCTACACAGTCTGCATTCCACTTTGAAGTCCTCTAACTTTTGCATCCAATGTCGGAATTCAATAAAACTTGTTGGAAAAGTTGCGCATAGTAGTCTAATATCTATGGTAAAGTTTTCAGATCAATCCAAGACATATTGAGTTTCTGAAAGTCATTCGAAGTTCTCAGATTCAATTTGGGTTCAGCACACTGGATTGTGATGGCTGCAACTTCGGGGGATTGTATCTTTTTCATCAAAGGTTTGTTTTCAATAAAAATTTGTTGGGTTTTGTTCCCATATAGGTCTAGTTATTGTGGCAAAAGTTTCATGCCAATCCAAGTTGTTTCTAATGTTTGGGAGAAATTTAAAGTTCAAAATCCAGAAAGTTTTGCATTTCAGTGAACTTCGGCGGCTCATAACTTCTTCATATATGATCCTTTTCCAATAATTTTTGTTGGTAAAGTTGCGCTTASTAGTCTAGTTTTTGTGGTTAAAATTTCAGATCCATCCAAGACGTTATGAGTGACTGAGAAGCATTTTAGTAGAAGGAGGTTCAGCCACAGCTGCGATTTTTTGCTACTTTCTTCACTGTTTTTTGACATTTCATATCCATTTTGCAAGCAAAGTGAGTYAWTTTTATGATATTTATTTTCACCAAAGTGTTCATGTTTTGATTTGGAATCACTTTGAGGTTTAAAGTTTTTTCATTTGAGTTGGTTTAGAAATCGAATTTCACCTCCAAATGTTTTTTTCAGAAAATTTCAGCACCTTTTTTCAAAACTAAAACATTATAATCTTTCAATCTATACGGTCAAATGACCCCAAATTTGTTCTACACCATCTACATCATTCACACTACAATATTGTACGGTTAAGATCTTCATAAATTACTAAAAGTTAGACTTTTAACACTTGCAAAGGGAGGATGCTTTTAAGCATGGTTGGAACTTCGGCAATGAGGGGTTAAGGTGGGTACACCCAAAAGCGCCACAAATTGGTACTGTGTCTAGTTACTATTATTAGGCTGATCAAAATTTTATTTTGTCTTGTTGGTAAATGAAAGCTCGGTCCAATGCACCAAAAAACGCAGCATTTGGTTACAATATGCAAAAGTTATTAAGGATCAAAGTTTGTTTCTCAAAGCGCCATCTATAGTCTATGTACATGACTGATTTTGGAAATGTACACGGACTGTAGATGGCGCTTTAAGGTCAGCTGCGCTTTTGGGTGTACCCACCCTAACCCTTAAATGCCCGAGGCACCAAAATCTGAGTGGTGTTTGCAAAACTTTGAAGTTAAATAAAGCCTAACCAAGTTGCTATTTTTGGTAGTTTATATTTCTGAAAACTTCTTTTTGAAGTCTAGACTTAGCATAGTAAATTTGATTTTGAAAAAGATTGATTGGGATTTTTCAATTGGAGATTGTGTGCAAGGGTGTCCATTGCAATCTTGACTATCCCTAGCATTGAGGGAGCTTGGAAATGAGCATCAATAAACTAGAGCTTGGAGAAATAATCACGTTATAATATCATTTAAAAAAAATCTAGAGATTAGATTTTGAGAAGCCATAAATTGATTGGAGTTATGCATGGTAGGCCCTTCAAACTCATATTTTGGTGACCAACTTTTTAGATTTGACATGTGAAAAGAAGATTGAAAGACTTGGACTCACTTTTGCAATTTTAACACCCTCATGATCAAACATTATAATCTTGCAATTCATAAGTGAATTGTTGTGTTTTCTTTTCTTTAGTGATCTCTAACATGTCTAGATTGAATTTGTACAGTTACAATTCAAAAACAATTGATTCATCTTATCAAAAAGCTGGGTTATTGTTCAATGTAGAGCAATTTCCTAGAAAAAAGGCCTTGGGCATTAAGGGGTTAACAATTTAAAGTGGATTCCAAGTTTCTCGAAGTGTCATTCGTATGCATTATTTGGATACTTTACTTTTTAGAGAAAAAATCACGTGTCTTTTATATGCTACAAAAATTTCAGATTTTTTTGCACAAAAATATTGCAAGAAACACTTGTCCTATTTTTTGTCCCCTTGCCCTTGGACAGGTGGTTTTTTGCTCATAACTTTTGCATAGTTTGATCTTTTGGAGTGAAATTTGGAATAAAGGTACATAAGATAGTTTTAGACATTGAATAATTTGTTTTTTTAAATTTAAAATTATTTTACTATTTTTAATCTGCCCCCGATTAGGTGTCTATCTTGGCCATTTTGAAGGTTTTTAGTACTATTTTCTACCCAAAAATCCGAATTTGAAGYTYAAAATTGAGATGCAAGGACTTATACTAAAGTTACAGAGGCCCACAAAGAGATTTTCTAAAAATAGTAATCTGTCCACCCTCCACATGTGCTCAAAGTGCACTACCTTTGCACAAGTGTAAATAACTCAATTTTTTTTTCCCATAGCTAAAAATTGTTGAGAAGAAGAATCTTCAAGTGAGGAAAAATGTCTTTATTTTGGAGAATTTTTTGAATTTTCTTACTATTTTTAAAAAATATCACATCAMAGTGTTCATTTTCTTGGTATTTTCCATCACTCTTTGAGTGTGCATAACTTTTGGAAATAAATTTYCCTAGGTSTGAATTTTCACACATGTRATTTTTTGAATGCTTTACAAATTATCCATATTTTATTTCATTTTTGAAAATTTTATTCCAAAAGTCACAGTACTTGAGTACTAAGGCCATTTTGACCCAAAAACGACAGGTGTTTCTTGCAACTACCTTGTGAAAAATTCATAATCATTACCGTGAATGTTGGAAGAGAAAGTGAAGAAAATTCATATCAAATATAAAAGATGTTCAAAAAATCTTATAACTGTTGAACAAAAGTATACTAAAATATAAATAAATTTTATATGTCAATCTAATTTTGAAATGTGGTTATAAATTCAAAACTTCAAACTTCAATTAAATGCCCATTTTTAGAATTTTGCGGAAAAACAAAAAAAATCATTTGGGATGTCACAATCAATTTTTAAAGAGAAAAGGTCCAAAGTGATGCAATACATTGTACAAGTATACCATCTTTTGATAAACTACCCCATATAAAATAAGAAAACAACTACTATGAATTGAATTGACTTCAATGATGTGGATAAATTTGGACAAAAAAATAGATGAAAATCATTGGCATTCTTCAATATGATTAAAGGCAATTTGACAATTTAMTTGTTGATATAGTGCTTTTAGAGGTTTGTCTAATAAAAACATTAAAAACTAAAAGAATTCAATAAATGACTTCTAGGAAAATTGTAGAAACAAAAAATGCACTTATTTTGTTCTAAAATTTGATTATTTTTTGTGACCACTTTGCACATAATTAGATTGCAACCTTCTAGGAATAATCATTAGCCTTGAAATGTTTTGGAGGACAAAACATTTCCAATGAATGGTTTTGTATTATACAAAATAATGCACCTGTTCATCTAAACATTTGACTATTTTTTACTAACCATATATCACCAAGCCTTCATCTTCCACTTTTAAAAGGATTTAGAATATGGTAAATACAATACCTTATATGAGTCCAAAAATGCAAATTATGTCCTAAAATATAACAAGACATATATCAATTATAAATACTCCATTCATATTTCATTTGGATGTCATTTCAAAATATAGATAGTATGATATTCAAATACAACACTATACAATACATGTATAATAAATRGCCACAACATAGCTTTTCAAATGCATTAGCTTAGAAGGTTAAAGTATGCAAATTAAGAGGGCCACGTGTTGTTGCATTTGCCTCAAAGCAAGGATACACTTATTGTGTACCCAATTCTTGCACCTTCCATGTCAAATACATAAATATTGCAAATACAATTGATGCTCCAAACATTTTATTAGAGATGAACTCTAAATGAATTGGCCACTCAAGTCAAACTTCCAAGTCCTTTTATCATTCATTTTCGTATTCACAAAATATCATTAATATTTATATAATCTTCATGTAAGCAATTCTAATATAAAAACATTTGCTCATGTTAATGAAGAGTTTTTTTTTATAATTCTAATCTACATCAACCAATATATGCAAATATTATCTTCCTTTCAAAAGAAAACAAATTGTACCACATGTATTCATATTAAACAGGTTGAAATAATTGCATACATGTCTGTTAGCCTAGTATTGCCATTATCATAAAGCTTAGTAATTCCACCAAATTGGTTAATTAGTTCATTCAATGTATCACCTTCACCATGATCACTCACTACAAGAAAATGGGATTAAAATGACTTGACCACAATGACTGCACCAACAACTATGACTGTACCGACTACAATGACTGTACCGACTACAATGACTGCACCGAAAACTATGATTGCACCAACAACAATGATTGCACCGAAAAACAATGACTGCAAAATAGTCAATTTGCAGTCATTTTGCAATCATTGTGGCTAGTGCAGTCATTGTGGTCAAGTCATTTTTACCCCCATTTTCTTGTAGTGACTTTGAAGTTGCATTGCCTTAATCATATTTCCCAATGGATGTTGTCATATTGAACAATTTGCCATTTTGTACATTTTATATTGTTCATCTACCAATTTTTTTTTATGCATTCTTTGCAAAACAAGTGATTGCATTCAATGGCATGTATTGATTTTGTGGTTAGTCTATCAAAACATACATTGCAAAATTTCACATTTGAATTGCAATCCCACAACAAATGATCTTTCAAAGAATCCTTAGATTTTTTGAAACTAAACACAAATTTTAAAGCCTTGAAATTAAATTGTTTTCAATAAAGTTTTATCATCAAATTGAATTAGGAAATTTTGCTATTTTGCTACAAAACAGATGTAGAAATGAAGTTGTTTACAGGTAAAAGAGTAGGTAATTAACTTTTACATTTTACTTCGAGAAAAGAGAGGGTAAGAATGAATGTATCAAATGGCGTGGTTAAAAGTAACAATTTATTTGAAAAATGAGTCTTTAGCAAAAACCCGCTGCTTCTACTGCCTCAAAGTCCAAAATTGACCTTAATTGCAATCCAAATGTAAAGTCTCACTAATTTCACTATAGCACAAAAACTACCTTGACTTGTATATTTAGGGTAATTACATTCTGAATCATCAATACCGACTCATCTAAATTCTTGCCTAAAAAGATAACATTAAATTTGAGGATGCACAATACAAAGTTTAAACATTAGAACTTTGTTTCAATTTACATTGCACCTAATTCTAGCATTTAGAAAATATATAACTTGTTTTTATGTTGTCTAAATAGTGCATTGTAAATTTTGAACGCAAATAAACACTTTTTTCTTGGTCTACATTGTACAATATATTCCATTTTTTTTTAGTTTTTAATTTTTTTGTAATACCATTTAAATTTTCTATACCAAAAAATGCCATACATCAAACAAATGTTAAAGCATTTCAAATGAAAAAATATGGTCAACGTCCTTCACATTGTACCTAGTATCTTGTTCTATTAGTGCATGTGATACTTGCACTAATTAAATTATAGTAGACTCAAATATCACCCACAATTAAATTAAAAATCACAATATAAGTTTTTGTACGTGACACTTGTTCTGCATCTTCACCATTATACAAGTTAATTTAGTAAATGTGAGGGTTTGAATACCTTGAGACTCCAATTTGTATGAATTTTTTTATAAATATTGTGTAATTAGTGTGAACATTTGAATGAATYTTTTAAGAAAATTAGAAACCAAAATTTCACATTATTTGATATATCTGCATAAAATAGTGTAGACTACAATTTATTGATTAAATCTAAAACATTGTGAACTACCGCATTATTACCTCGTCCAAATTTATATTATTCCACAATTAACGTGTGTTAGCATCATTAGTAACTAGTTGAATTAACTTGTGTAGTACAAATAAAAAACTGCTACTTCAATTGCACATCTAGAGACTTCTATTGAGCGATTTATTGCTCAAAAGCAATACATCTTTTTAGAGGCAAGATTTGGTGATATAATCCCCTTTTGCAATTGATGCAATTCCTAAAAGTGTTATAAAACCTTCATAAGGTATCATGCTATTTTAGATGAATAAATCAATTATCTTCTACAATTTGTGTGTTTTATTCATGTCTATGGATATAAAGAGCTTTGTTTCTTCAAAAACATTTGATAATTCTGGAATATTAGAGAGAAGATTAGCATGGCTCCCAATGCACAATCATAAAATGATCAAAATTTTTGTTCCTCAGTAACTTGCCCTTGCCCTATGGACTTTATAGTAAAACAATAAATAAATAAATTCATGATACAAGTAGATTCAAAATTGAAGTAAATATTTTTTTCTCTCTAAAGATATAAGGTAGGAGGTTTGTAGAGCGACTAAGCTCTAAAATCATTTTCTAGCATAGTCATATGTATTGTCTAAGACATACCAATTTAAACCAATGTTAGAATTCTTCAACCAAATGTAATCCCAAATATATAAAATTTGCCACTCATTATCAAAGTCATCAAGGGCAATATCTATTTGGTCCAAGGACTAGTCAAAGGGAGAATTCCATGTACAAAGATTGGCCAAACTTTGCAAAAAGGACAATAAATTTTCTAGAGTTTTACATGGAAGTGTACAATATTTTGAAGAATAGAAGTGGAATTGTTGGCTGGCTAATTTTTAGGGAGAGAAAAACAAGAAGCAACTTTCCTACTTGTGAAAAATTTATTGTAGTACTAAACTTGAACTTTGGGGTTGCTTTTAGTTGGACGACAGGACAAGACTACTCCTATAATGTAGTTTCTCAACACTCAAATGGAAGTATACACATCTTGAAACTCAACAAAAGCAATGCCGATTTTAGAAACCTTGAAAATTGTTTGTAATTCCGTCACAACATGGAAGTTTGCCCTTAGTGATCCTGACAACAAATCTTAAATGAGAGGGCTCAATTTAAAAAAAAAAAATCTTTTGAGGCTAATTTACTTTTAAAAACATATCATCAGGTCAAACTCCCCTTATCCCCCAATTGCATTGCAAATCGAAAGATGCCAATTCAAATTGGTGTCAAGATAAAAAAAATAGGTCAAGTGCACAAGTTAGGGTGGACCGTCAAAGGAGGTCAATTGCAATAGACGTCAAACTCCCCCAATTGCAATTGACCTCCTTGATTTACAAAGCCCTACACTTCCTTTATTGACCTCCTTGCATAATGACTCCAGCCCTCCAGTGAAGCTCACTTTCCGCACCTGCCAACGACGTCACAGTACAGTACTGTAGGAATCAACTGTAGAAACCGCCCACTGCCCAACAACTGAAGCCCGAAGGTTCTCCTTCTAGAAGCATCGAGAACCGCCTAGGCTGGAATCCCACTCACTTCCCAGTCATTGAGCCGTCGGTCAAAGCTGCGGAACAGTACAGAAACTTTTTTCTGGTAAGTTTAGTCTAGCTTTGTCTGTACTTGCAGTGGTTTTCGCAACCTACAGTACAGTAGTAGCAAGCTAMAGTTAAGGGGAGGTTCATTTCTTAGGGTTCCAATTACACAGACAGAGATTACGTCCGTCCCGTCCTCGCTCCGGTATGGTGGGGTCAACATTCGGAATGCCCAAATTCAATTCCGGAACTTAATTATTACAGTATATCCCTGCGTTCCTCGTCTTCCTCTGCCGATCGGCGTTGCAAATGTAATCCCGCTTCGTTGGATGGCTCTTTGAAGAGACCAGGGGTTGCGCGCATTGGCGCATTCTGTCGAGGTAGGGTGGAGGTTTTTTGATTTGGCGCTGTTTTGTTTTCTATTGGAAATGGGAGTTTGAGTGTTTGGTTTTGTGATGTGGAGAGGACTTTGAGTTTGAACGAGGGGTTAGGGTAAGCCAGGTGGTGGTGGTGGTGTTTGCAATGCAAGCGTCGGCGTCATGGAAGGCTTTGCTAGACGTGACGAAGACAGCGTGGACGCAGAACGAGTTCCCGTTGGCGTGGGGGATGGAGGTGTTGACGTGCGTCCACGAGGAAGGGCTAGGATTGCCGAGCGTGGAGCTGGCGCAGGTGCTGCTGCACTGTCTGTCCATCAATGCTTCCTCGCATGGGGGTCCTCCACCTGCGGCCACGCTCTGGAGCTACATTCAGCACGCCATGTCGAGCCAGTTGGTTTCTGCTCTTCATATGCTCGCTCTCCTCACTAGCAGGTCTGTCCCTCACTCTTTCCCGCATTTTAAAACTCATTCCCTTCCTTGTCAGCGGATTTTATTTTTTGTAACTTTCTTGGTCAGTCTTTCTTTAACTTGATTTCATTAAAATTAGGGCTACTTTCGATTGTACATGTCAATGCAATAAGCTTGAAATGTGAACTAACTTCATGTGCAAGTATTAAGGACATAACAAGCCTAGAATAATCTATAATCCGTTGTGTTTATGACACCTTGTGAAGCATTTGAAGGAACAAGTGTCCAATCCAACACCAAGAGGTAGCTTGAAATTTTGAGATCTAAGTATTGTAATATCAAGTGTTTTTAGCACTCGAAGTGTCCAATCCAACACCAAGAGGTAGCTTGAAATTTTGAGATCTCAAGTATTGTAATATCAAGTGTTTTTAGCACTCGAAGTCGCTCAAGTATTGTAATATCGAGTGTTTTTAGCACTCGAAGTCGCTCTTAAGTTGTTTAACCCCTCAACGCCGGAGGTCCAACCATGCATTCTCCCTTTGCAAGTGTTAAAACTCTAAATTTCAGTCACCTATGAAGATCTCAACCGTACAATATTGTAGTGTGCATGTTGTAAATGATGTGAAACAAATTTGGGGTCATTTGACTGCATAGATTGAAAGATTATAATGTTTTAGTGTTGAAAAAAGGTGCTGAAATTTTCGTAAAAACACATTTGGAGGTGAAATTCGATTTCTTAACCAACTCAAATGAAAAAACTTTAAACTACAAAAGTGATTCAAAACCAGAATATAAACACTTTGGTGAAAAAAAATATCATATAAATGACTCGTTGTGTCGATAAAGAGTGAAAAAAGTACTTTGGTGAAAAAAATATCATATAAATGACTCATTGTGTCGATAAACAATGAAAAAAGTAGAAAACAATCACATGTGTGGCTGAACCTCCATCTACTAAAATGCTTCTCACTCACTCATACTGTCTCGTATGGATCTGAAATTTTAACCACACAAACTAGTTTAGTAAGCTCAACCTTTCCAACAAAAACTATTGAAAAAGGATCATATATGAAGAAGTCATACCGTCTTCTATGGATCGGAAATTTTAACCACACAAACTAGATTAGTAAGCTCAACCTTTCCAACAAAAACTATTGAAAAAGGATCATATATGAAGAAGTTATGAGCCGCCAAAGTTCACTCAAATGCAAAAAAATTTGGATTTTGAACTTTGAATTGCTCCCAAACATTCAAAACAACTTGGATTTGCATGAAACTATTACCACAATAACGAGACCTTTTTGGTAACAAAACCCAACAAATTTGATTGAAAACAAACATTTGATGAAAAAGATACAGTCCCTTGAAGTTGCAGCCATCACAATGCAGTGTGCTGAACTTAAATTGAACCGGAGAGCTTCGAATGACTTTCACAAATTCAATACGTCTTGTATTGTTTTGAAATTTTTATTATAGACACTAGACTAGTATATGCAACTTTTCCAACAAGTTTTATTGAATTCAGACATCGGATGCAAAAGTTAGAGCACTTCAAAGTGGACTGTTAGACGTGTGAGGACACTTTTCGTCCCCTTTGGCGATGAGGGGTTAACCCCTCACCACCCAAGGCCCAAAAAAAACGTGTCTACAAGCATCCTTACTTTTCAAGCCTTATAAGTTTGCATGTCATTAAGGTATGAAAATCTCAACCGTACAATCTTGTATTGTGCATGTTGTATATGAAGTGGATCAGATTTGGAGTCATTTGACCGCTTAGATTGAAACATTATAATGTTTTAGTGCTGATAAAAAATGCTGAAATTTTCCTAAAAACACATTTGGAGGTGAAAATCGATTTCTAAACCTACTCAAATGAAAAAACTTTGAACTAAAAAGTGCTTCTAAACYGACATACAAACACATTGATGAAAAAAAAATTCATTAAATTGACTCATTGTGTTTGCAAAATGACTTTGAAATGTCAAAAAAATAGCAAAAAGGGGTGCAAAAAAACATCTATGAGTGAAACTCCTACTAAAATGCTTCTAAGTCACTCATAACTTTTTGGATTGATATAAAACTTTAGCCACACAAACTAGACTAGAATGTTCAACTTTTCCAAATTTTTTTATTAGAAATAGACATTGTATGAAAAAGATATAAGCCTCCAAAGTTCATTGTTATCCAAAAATGTCTGGATTTTGAACTTGGAATTGCTCCCAAACATTCAACTCAACTTGGATTGACCACTATAACTATATCAATCCACAATAACTATATCAAAAGTTAAAACACTTTGAATTTCATTGCCAGACTATGTGAGGTCACTTTTGGTCCCCTTGGGTGGTGAGGGGTTAAGGAGCTTTTAACAACARCAATGAGAGAATCATGGGCGGTCTCCCTTTCGTTACAATGGTCGTACGAAGGTCTTCTCTGGCTAGACAGAGACGCCTCCGTGACGCCTCCGTGTGATCACTGGGCCTTCCCATGATTCATGCCTAAATSCCACTTCATTTCATGCCATTCTTGGTACTTAGGCTAGTGCAAGGTTGGCATTGGACAAAATGAGATAAAATCAAAAATCAATAAAGTTTGTAMCAATCGAGGTGTAGGTTTTCTTGTTATCTCAAGCTTATTGCTTCGACCGGTGCAACCGAAAGTGGTTCTAACAATAAATGTTTTTAGTGGAAACCCCGGTCTTTAATGGCTTCTCGATTGAGCGTTTTTCTCCTGTGCCGGTGTTTTATTATGTGTAGGATCCTACCCACTCGCCAACAGCAACCTGAAATGTATAAARTGTACTTGAATCTGACAAGCACCTACGCCTTTTGTCTGTCATCCACCAAGATCATGCCGTGTCGGGACAGGTGATTAATTGAAATCTCCTCTTTCTGTTAATCCTTTATGGACCAAGATGCTCAAATTTGGTTGCCTTAGTAGTTTTAAGCAGGCTATATGTCATTWKATTTGTTCTTTGACCAACRCATGCAATGTCTTCACTGATTCTGATTTTAACTTTTGGCTTCAACTGAAAGTTTTTTTTTGTGCAAAATAATCTATCAGATACAGAACCATGAAYCATTGGTCCTTTAGGGTTAATTAAGCAAGTGATGATTTTTTTTCACTTTAGAATGGACCAACAGTTTTCATAGCTGTTGGTTTGATGCAGGATTGTGAAGGCTGTGGACGAGGCCTTACAATTATCCGAGACTCTCGACGCGCCCATAACAGAGGTAGGGGTGGTAATTGTGCATTTTCTGTTCGCTCTCGTGGCACGACTGGCGGAGGCTGTGTATGAGGACTGGATATCCAACAAARGCTCCATGCCTAGTCAAATGATGGGGGGGTTAGGGGTAGCTGGTCATGAAGAAAAGCTGGAAATGGGATTGGAGCAGCTGCGAAAGAATAACAGCTTGGCAGCAGTGCACCTCATGGCTAAAATCATGGAGAACAAGCGCACTGCAGGCCTGCTTCGGATTGCTCGACGGAACTTGTGAGTAATACAACTTTCGTAGCCATTTCATTTTCAAATGTTTTACTCCTGCGTATTGTGAATCCGACTAGGTAATGTCAATCAAGGTCATGCTTATTAAAAAGAATTTGTAAGTTAGTACTTACCAGGCATTTTCAGTATCAAGGATCAGATATTGGTTGTAAGTGAAAAATGCCATTTGCATTGGGATTATGTCCAACTGTAGGATCCTACTTGAAGATCATGCTATGTTTGTTCTTCCCTGCAATCTTCAGCCATCGATTCTAATTACTAATAGGTCCTACCAATCAAAGCACCGTTTTTCCAAATTTCACTTCAAATTTCAGGACTGCTTTCTGATCTTGATATTTAGTTTGCTCTATCTCATTGGTTGTAAGTACTATTAAGAAGGCTAGCATCATGGGTTCCAACCCTCCTTCTCCCAACTATTGAGACTCGACCATAAYATTTTGCACTGGCATTATGGTAACGGATTTGAGCCTGGTGGGACAGGCAGGACCAGTGGACTTTATTTGTGCAAAGGTTGCAACGGCTGGAATCGCTAACCAATGATCCTTCATCCATGGCACCCAAGGAGGCTATGGARGCTTTGGGACAATTAGCCAAGGCCATCCAACAAGGTYTACGTCAGGAGTGGCGCCCCACGCAGATGCCAGTCGTTCGGTCGTTGCTGCCGACCTCATCTCGTTCAYGGTCTTTCGGCAATGCAGGTAGTGTATTTCGTGTTCTGTTCTTTGCGGTGCTCTCGTTTTCAGTTTTTTTTATTAGGCTTGTTGGCTCATGCTGTCCTGAACATTTTAGAGAGCCCTTGCTGAGCACCGTCTGAGAAGGCATGAAGAGGAATTCCTGTGACCTGGAGCTTTGCAAAGTTGGGCTCAATTTGAACAAGTGAGGGGTCCTCGAGCCAATGAGCCAATCTCTTTACATTTGAGAGTGTGTCCGAGCTTTAAGTTTGCTCGATGTGCTCTGATTTGGCATCACTTCGCTCTGAATCACTTTTAACTGGTACTGTTCTCAAAAACGTGTCATGTCACTGCTACTCAAGAATGTAATGGTAACATTTGTGGCAGGTGGGCTGGGCTGCAGTTCACCTTGGCTTCCATTCGATATCTACATGGAAGCTGCTATGGAAGGACGTCGCCTTTGTACAACTTCCAATGCAGATATTCTGGCTGGTTAGCACTTTTTCTTCCTACAGGTTCGCTTCTTCAGTAACACTGCTTGTCGGTGCATGTTTTGAGCGCGACATAAAATTGTGTATCTTGGTTGCAGATGTGATGAAGTCTATGCAATCTGTACATAATGCGAATTGGGTGGATTTATTTCTGGGGCTGTGGACAGCAGCTTTGCGACTAGTGAAAAGGGTATGATGTTGTCTTACAACCGAGTTCTTTTGATTATTTTTTAGTTCTTCGAGTTGCGTTTTTTGTCGGTACTCTACACCACATGGACACTTGAAAGTAACCTCATTAGCTTTGCGCTCGTTCATGCAAGTTAATGCTAATGTAGTATTGAATTTACAGGTTTGAGCTTGGGACCAAGGGTAATCGAAGATCCTTTTCAATTATCGACTTGTTAACGATTATTATTTTGGTTCATGATTATGCAGGACCGTGAGTCTTTTGAAGGGCCAAATCCACATGTGGAATCTCGCTTGTGTATGCTGCTCTCTATTTTGCCAATTGCATTAGGAACTGTGATTGATGAAGAAGAGAATGGGCAACTGCACCCCGAGATTTTATCTGGAGATGTCAAGGAAAGAAAAGTTGTAGGAGGACGACGCGCTGCTCTGGAAACTTGTCTGCAGGTTCTTGGCCAGTTTGAGTCTCTTTTGGTTCCTCCCACTGTAGCTGTTACTGCTGCAAATCAAGTGGCTGTGAAGGTGGCTACCTTTATAAGTAGTGGCGGGCAAACGATGAGTGCGGAYATGAGCTCTGGAAAATCTGCAGGTCTGTAAGTACCGGTGAATAGAGTAGGCTTTCTTGGTTGTTTCTGTACTCTTCTCTATAGAAGCTTTTATTCCATGTTCATTTCAGCTTGATATGGATAGACTGTAGGAGTCACTAGCTCCAGTTCTCTTGCAAGCTATTAGATTGTAGATTTCAACTAGTGGAAAACCAAATCTTCTAGAAAACCTAGATGCATTGCAATTGTCAGGGTTAATACTAGAAACTGCTTTAAATGTCATGTCGTTAGAATTAACAAGATCTAGTCTGGCCAGATTTTTTAGCATATCTCTTGCCACGGGTGGTTCCTACTAGTGGGATATGGAAGGTGTGATTGAATCGTTATTTTCCAATTCGTTGTAATGCGGGGCCTGATATATGCGGGGCCTGATATATACACTGATGATTGAAAGCTAGCTCTGTACAGCTATTATATTTTTTACTCATGTTGACCAGATACAGCGTCAAGTACTATTTTTCTGACCAGCATGCATGTTTGACACTGCATGATCAGTTGGAACCATGCGGCACTTGATCGTGGATGCATGCATAGCCAGGAACTTATTGTCCAATTCCGCTTACTTCTGGCTTGGAGCCGGAGGGTCRATGGCTAATATCCCCGTGGTTCCTTCCCAACAGTCTCCGTGGTCAGCATTTATGGAAGGGGCTCCCCTCTCAACCTTGCGAACCGCACTRATGTCATATCCTGCTGGAAGGTATACTTAGTGATATCAATCCGTGAATCTGCAACATGTTTTTAGTAGTATCATGGGAGATCAAATGGTTATGTTCACACTTGGAAGCATCGAACGCAATCCTCCACCCAACTTTTGATTACTTACAAAATCCATATGTGTGTTGCTGGCTCAAGATCATTTCTATGTTTGAAAGTGTTGTAGAGTTGGAGAAGATCTACAAGACAGCCATTATTGGTCCTGAAGAGGAAAGGGCAGCAGCAGCTAGCATCCTGTGTGGGGCCTCTCTTATTCGCAGYTGGACGGTGCAGGTCTGTGCAAGACCCTGTCAGCATAATTATTACTCTAATTTTTGAAAATTGTGTTTCAATGTAGGAAACGAATGACCGGATGTGACCAGAAGTTGTCGTTTAAGGGTAGATGTGCACGATGTAATCGAGGATCATGCTCAGAKACATGCTTCTCGAGACGTCACCCCCAATTTTTTTGACTCGGGTGTAGATGTGACAGGAACATGCAGTGCACTTCGCAGTGCAATTGTTGTCTCCACCGGTTAGTGACAACTGGGGTGGAAACAGRGAAGGGCTCCTTGCGCATGCACCCATGCTGCATGCTGCACTTCAAGCTATGGCAAATGCTGATGCACTCAACGTACTCTCCTTATTTGGCATGGTACTACTGAAATTTCTTAGTCCTCTTGTGTTATTTATTATTTACTGGGGTTTGTTTCAATSTACAGGATCTCATTYGATTYGTTTCTTTGCCTCTGTTCTTATATTTCTGTTTGTTTGATGTCTTTCTTCACGTTTATTTGATTTGMCTGAGAAACTAAGAGTGGTAGTTACAGTTCCCTGAAATGGCAGCATCTCTTTTGCCCATCTGCGAGGTATTTGGGTCCATCACAAACGCCAATCCGATTGCAACAATTATGGGAGAGGAGCTCTCAGCTCATCAGTTATTCACTGTGGCCTTCCTTCAACTTGTTAAGCTGTGGAAGTTTCACCGACCTCCTCTGGAGCATTGTCTGCTGGGTTGTGGAGCTGGACTTGGTGCGGATTTGAGCCTTGATTACCTCCTGCAGCTGCGTAATATGCAGTTGGCTTCTCCTCCCTCCTACAGGTTGGGCAAGCAGCGTATGCAATTGCCTGGGTTAACTTACCCTACAAGCGGTGTGATAACACTAGACTCTTTCCCCCGGCTTCAGCTTTGGTACCTGCAGCACCAAGCTTGTATATCTTCGACAGTCTCAGCAGTTCGAAGTAATCCAATGCATCAAGTGGGAGATCGCCTGCTAGCCCTGATGTTCAAGAAGTTCAATAAGAGTAACTCTGCTCCTACTACAACAGGGCTTTCTGGAAATGCCTCTGGTCAAAGTGAAGACGCTGCGGGCAGGCCCATTTTGTGTGCATGGGATATTATTGCCGCTGTTCCTATCACGTTGGAGTATGCGCTCACAGCTTGTTCTCATGGCAGTCTTACTTCTCGTGAATTAACTACAGGTATGTTTGGTCTGTCCTATACATCTTTCAGTAAGATTAGACTGTTTTAGGAAAGTTTAGACGATACCATCGATAGAATCTTTGCCATAATTTATTGGGAGGTCTCTTCATGGTCACGTCGACCATATGGAGGCCTTCTTMTGCATCCTAGAGCGGCCTGCCTGCGTATCTCAGTGGGGCCTTCGTGTAAGCACGTCGACTATAGGGAGATGTCCGCATGGATTATGGAGAAGATTCTCTTTATGATGTCAAAGATCTTGAAGCGGTCTAATGTACTGAAAACCTTGATCAACATGCTTGCTATACAATTTGAGTTTATTTTTTAAATTCTAAGTGATTAATTTGGTTATTTGTGCTCAGGGCTCCGGGAACTGGTAGATTATCTTCCAGCATGTATTGCGCCTATTGTGAGCTATTGCTTCGCAGAGGTCACCAGGGGGCTATGGAAGTATGCATCAATGAATGGCCAGGACTGGCCCAGCCCTGCTGCTAATCTTCATTCCATACAAGGAGAGGTGAAGGATATTTTGGCAGCTGCCGGTGTTCACGCTACAAATCCAACTGGTAATGAGTCAGGGCACTACTTCACTTTCTTGTCACTCTCGGTTTCTGCAGTACTATCTTTCATACCACGTCAAGCCTTCACTTAAAAATTCCGTAGTATGCATATGTTCAAATATGAGCGCCAGAGATATAACCAATTCTTATTTTTGTACTGGTGCACAGTTGATATTGTGACGTTTCAACAGGGCGTTCAGTAATATTTGACTGTTTCAGGAACTTTTAGACAATATTCTTTGGGAAGTCTTCCTTTGATCACAGTGATCATGCAAAAGTCTCCCTTTTACCATGCCGAGGCCTTTGAATGAACACTGTAACCATTAGGAGATCTCCTCAAGAATCATGGGCGAAGATTCTCCTYATGTTGCTTTGCAGAAATTCCTGAAAGTCTTGGTATACTTAAACCCTGTTCTTTTCTCAGCCTTGCGACCATCTTCGCTCAACCACTGTCTTGTGTGAACAGGTTTTGGGGGAGGAAATGCGCCAGTGTCACTACCTCTACCTCTGGCTGCTCTGATAGGCTTAACGATCACGTTCAAGTTGGACAAGCACGGAGACACAGTGCTAAGTGTTGCAGGTCCAGGGCTCGAGACTTGCTCAAGCGCAGGCCCGTGGTTCAGCATGCACGTAGTTGCAGCCCTGTGGTCTCAGAAAGTAAAGAGGTGGCATGACTACATTGTTTTTATGAGCTCAACACACATATTCAAGCAGAGTAAGCCAGCTCTCTTGCAACTCCTGAAGAATTGCTTCGCCGTGACCCTCTCCACTGCCTCAGCCCCTGGGTCCAAGTTGCAGGTGAATGGCGGTGTGGGAGCGCTTCTGGGCCATGGAACCTGGTCTGCATATGCTCCAGGCATACTATACCTTCGGTCCCACAGTATGTTGCATGACATCATGTTTTTGAGTGACGAAACCTTGSTATTAGTCACTGACGCAGTCAGAGAATTGGGAGCACAGGGTGACGTTGACGCAGTGACACGGTTACGGTGTGTTCAAGCGTCCATGCCCAATTGCCTGTCAAGAGCAGTGCAAGCCTCTTCTTTAGGAGCCTCCTTGCTGTATGTATCAGGAGGGACAACCTTGGTGACCAAGCTTTTCACGGAGAGCATTCCAACATGGTTCTTAGCKAAAGGGACTCAAGGTTCAAGTGGTTTGATTCTTCAGGGATATGCCATAGCTCACTTTGCTATTTTGTCAGGGGCACTTGCTTGGGGTTTGTCTGCGTCCTCGGGTGCTGAGAATTCAGGGATACCTCTGATGATGCGACGACACTATGTCTTGGGTTTGCATATGGAATTTTTAGCTTTAGGTTTGGGTGGGGATTTGACAGTGAGTTGTGAGCAGACGCTGTGGAGATCGTACGTGGTGGCATTTTTGGCGCTTATGGTTACTTGTACACCAACATGGAAAATAAATCTTGAGCTCGTCGCAGTGTCTTGATATCCTTGGAAAAGGAATCCATTTTATTCTTGTGCACAAACTTGAATTCTCCCTAGTGTTTTAATACCCTTGGAAAAGTAGTCCAGATTCTGATTATACTCAATTTTGACCTCATTGCAATGTCTGAATACACTTGGAAAAGCAATCCGAATCATTATTGTGGCACGACTTGGAGCTCATCCAAAAGTCATAAGGATGTGGCCCCATGATAGTCACCAAAATGTTTTGATTATTGGATCAGTACATGCATTTTTTGTTGGTTCTATCCAAAGGACAAGGACTATGGTAGTTTTGAAATCTTAGTTTTTGAATCCTATCTACAACTGCATTTACATTGCACAACAAGGTTAGGATTGGAGTGGAGATGCGAGGTCCACCTAGTGAATGAATTAACCTATCACAAAGTCCTTCCTATGTTTACTACAAGTCATAAAAACTTGAAATTATTGTGAATATTTTAATGAAAAAGATGAAGGAAATTCATATCAAATACAATATATACTCAAAATCTAAAATTTTCACCGTAGATGCATAGTAAAGTTTATACATCATGATAAAAACCATAGTTATCATGTTACTCTAAAACTAAAAAATGAACAAACCATGGTTACAAGCCCACAATTCATATTGCTATAAAATATTGAAATTTACAGATTTTCCAAAATTTTCTAATTGGAGTAGAAACTTCACTTGATAAGCTTCATTTCAACAATTGGACTAAAATTTAACACATCATTTTTATGGATGAAATTTTCATCAAGAGTAAATAGCAAGAAATGTTTAAAATACATTACAAGGGTGATCTGTAGATTAACCTATAAACAACACCGAGGCCATTTCTTGGTCGATAAAAAATAGAGCATCTTCTTGTGTAGAACAAAAATGAAACTATTCATCCTCAGAATTAGAGGTGGAAAGGGAAGATCTTCTACATAAGTTTGACTTCCAATGCGTGTTTTTGGAATTTTTTAGACCTATGATTCCCACAATACCAAAATTGATGATTTCTATAGTTACTAGCCCGTCGTTTTAGGTTTAAGTACCTTCATTAAAAAAGTCAATAACACCATAATGAGAGAATTTGCAATATTATTTGTTGATAATGTACTCAAGAACTTCCAAAAGAATTTATTGGATAATAAAATGTTATTTTCCATCCTACAGTCTCAACTAAAGTCATCCATTGGACATTTAGTATTTATAGCTTCCTTCTAGTTTAAATTATTGTGTGCCATGGATACTCCTCACTAAGTACCCAAAAGATGCAAGCACAACCTCCCTCCCTCCTCCCCTACCCCCCGCATCCAATCCATAATTTAAAAAATAAATAATCACCGTTGATTGCCATTGTGAGAGACAATCTTGGCCATCACTCTAGAATACAAATATAGACAAGAAATACATATATCATACATATGCCATACATACAAAAATATGTATGGGAAAAATACGGAAATGGCATATATCCCATGTGGATTGCTAGCCAAATTACTTTTGGAAAATACAAGAGGGGGATAACCAAGCCCAATAAAGAGGGTAATGAAATAAGAATTAATCACTAATTGAAAACCTATGAAGACCTCTCATCTATTAGTGTCCACTCAAAAGATAGGCTCACAAATGACATGGTTTACAATAATTACAAAACTTACTTACTTATTGTGTGCTATGTGCTATTTACAATCATTGTTTTCATAAGGGTGTCATTTGCAATAGAGGACAATAGAAATTCTATAAAGTAAACTTATATAAGCAATAACAATAGAAAGTATAGAAGAAATTCTTTGAAGTGCTTATGTAAACCATTAACTTCTCCAAAGTGATATTATTCCTTTGGTTCTAACTTGGACACACAAAAAATGTACTCCCTCCGTCCCAAAATAAATCCGGGATTTCCAAATATACTTGTCCCAAATTAAATTCGAAATTGGCTCTTCACAACTTGATGGACAACAACTAAAGCTAGTTTAACTGTTACTCTTTGCATTATGGTATGTATTATGGTATGTGGATTAGAATTAGGAAATCATTTGCRTGGGATTGTTATCTCATAAATTGAAAGTCTCCCATTTACAATGCAAATATCATTCAGACATGTTATGTAAGCCCCGAAATGTTACACTTATGTAAATTTGCACTGAATTGGGTTGGGGTCCATATGGACTCCCTACCTTAGTTCCTATCAAATCCATGAGATAAATTGGGATCCTACTAATGATGCATACATGATACTACTGTTATTAATTCTCACGAAAATGGAGACATGATCTATCCATAAACAAAATTTCCATAACAATAATGGAAACCAATCAAAACAGGTGAAATTCACAGGAATGCGTCCCCCTTCCTGTTTGCAGAATCGGTTCAGGGTCCTAACTGACAATTTCAACCCAGTATCGTAAGGTGAGTGTCAGACGAAAGGAAACTTCACGTCATCAACTTCAATATTCCTGCGACTTAAAAAGGTACACTGATCGTGATGACTCTCTATTTGAGTCGATCAGAGGCCMAATTACAAGCCAAGATCAAGCAGATCAAGCCTTCATTCTTAACTCTCATTCGGGCATAACATGAAAAAAGCCCCAAAACTACGTCACAAAGGAGTCTACAAGATGAAAGAAAGCCCAGATCATGCTCCTGAGCTGTTCCTAGGTTTTATCAAGAGCTTCTGATGTTAAAAAGCAGATCCAGTGGAAAAAGAAAGGTACAACTAATAAACGCAAATCACTCTTCATCCCACACATCAGCAAGCTCACTCGGTTCAAGCTGATTGAMGGATTCATACGTCTTGCGCTTCTGTTTAGCTTTGACCTTCTTCTGATATTTTCCTGCTTTCCTTCTCTTCTCAAGTGACCGCTCCTGAACACAAAGGAGAAATGACATATTAGAACGACGAACATTCTATTGTAAGATTTTGAATTGAATCCAGAACCAATTATAATAGAATAACTGCCTGTACAATGAGTTGAAGGTCACACGCACCGCGTTAGGTGAAACGTAGAATGGATTCTCAAACAGGGTYTGCCCGCCGAAACTACCGCTAAAGATCTTGATCGGGTTCATGGCGAATCTGGGACCCGCCTGAGCAGCCCATCACAAAATAATGTCATATTCAAAGACAACTGTCAAAAACACCAAGTCAACCACTATACCACTGGTTCATATAAAAATAACAAGAGACTTCTAGGAAGAAAGAATATAATCGTCAAAATAGAACAATSAAATTCATGTACCTCAACAAGGGTCATCTTTTCTAAGGCAGCCCGGTCTATCTTGTTAGTGGCACTTTGGTGAGGCACTGATATCTGCGTTTAAAGGAATGAGGAAAYATTCATTACAAAATGTCCTYAAGSTGAAAATGAACAKTAGGCAAAATAAAAACTAGAYGTCTAAAAGCGAAGGCAAGTCAAMCAAAAGCTGAATTTCACATAAGAACTCATAACCCTGAGACGTTTACATTTCAGGAAATACGATGAGGTACCAACCTGATAGTTGCGGAACCAAATATGATTATCAAGAAAAGAAAATGTAAAGACATGATCAAAAAACGGTTTCGACTTCCGGTGGTCCTTTGGAGTGCAGAAAACCTACATGGCACGACCACAAATGGGTTTCAGAAAGATCCCGTGAATTTAGTAATATGTCTTGCAGGGTTCAAGGTTTTTACAAACTATATTACAGATCCATGTAAAGACGATATTTACAAAAGGGTACAAATTCTTAAGGAAAACCTACCTGCAAAAGAAGCTCTTTGAGAAGCTGTAGATGAGGGTGCATCTCAAATTCGCTAGAAAAAGAAAGAAGAGGTCTAGCTCCTTTCAAATGATTTCCTGTAAGCTTCAACTCCTCCGTTGTATGAACTGCAATTCAAGATCACCAAGATAAAATTCATTTAGTCAACTTAATCTGCTAATAACCGAAGTCAAATGCGAGTCATACTCCACCAAAAAAAAGCATGAGCAAATGTACCTGCTTTAAGTAAGAACTTTGCRGATGGCCCGCTTGGAGATTTTGATAACCACATGTACAAATCCTTTTTCTTCCTGCACTGCAAAATAGAAGCGATCAAAAGGCAATTCAGCTAGTTGTCCACCAAAATTAAATCTCTGTCCRTGGAATGAATCCAAAGTAGCATGAAATTCTTGAGACTCATGGTTGAAAACAAGTACACAATCTAAACCCTAAAATTGCGACTCACACCACCCTCCTCAAAAAGCAACAATCTCTACCCAACTAAAAAGAAAAATATCAAAAATAAGTACCTCAAAGAGAAGGCAACTGGAGCAGCCTTTCAAATCCGTGAGCTCATTAAGAGTGTCCGCTTTGTTATCTTTCGCCTGCACCTTCACATCCTTCTTGCTATGCGGCAGAAGCGCCATGATATCCATCATCAAGTGGCGATATCTTTTGCATAAAAAGAATATTACGGCTAGTTAGAAGATTGCCTTCCACTTAGGGTTGAATAAAAAATTTACAGAACAAACGGCCCTTAGGGCTTGATCATTGGTTTTGGTAAATGCACTAAGGTCCGCTAATCTTCTAGCCCCCTAATAAACACAGCAACCACATCCGCTGCAGATACTGAAAAACATCGCGAACAAGCCCAGAATTCTCCACAATATTTGACCTACAAACCTGAATGTGATACGCCTGGAGCAGAGCACGAGCGTCTTCTCCTTGTTCCGGAAGGCGACAGGGGCAACAAGAGCAGTTTCCGAGGTCCCGTTGGTTCCATTGGCGATAGCTTCGGGGGTATTAGCAGCTTGCGGTTTGAGGCCCAACAAGGTGCGCTTCCGAGGAGGCTCCGCTTCTGCTATGACAGGCTTGGTCGCCGGCGGGACGATCGCTTGCTGCGCCTTGCGCTTCTTCCCCATTGCTGCCAATTGCTGCCAATTGCGGAAATTCACAGGCGTAGTCACTTCTCTTCGCAGTCTCGAATGGGCCTCTGCTAGTTCTCTGGTTTTTGAATTAGGGTTTACGAGGGTTTTAGGAGTTTAGGGTTTTAGTAGTGCCCTAAGACCTCTCTGCCCGATGGGAAGTTAATGATACCCGCCCGCTGCATACGATGGTACCCGGATTGACTTACCTCAACTGAAGACCGGCGTTAAATTCTATTGAAGACCGGCGTTAACCCGGCAGTCAGGGCCTGCAAATTTTCTCTCTAAAAACAGACCACAGAATTTCCCGGATATTAACTTCTCTAAAAAAAAAAAGCATAAGAATTTTAGGAATAAATAAAAATTATGTATATGTATAATCCATAAACGATGCCAAGGTCATTTTCTGGTCAATGAATGAGATGTCGTGTAAAGAAAGATCGATAACCACCACAGATCGAGAGTCCTAACCAACATCAAATAAACGAAAAACATACACTAAACAAGTATACGTAATACACCCTCAAGGAAAGGTAAGTAAATCACTAAGTAGTCAAGCGTCTTGCACTCCACAAAGGAAGAATCAACAAGTGCAAGTAGTAAGAGAGAACTCAAAGCCTTTACTAATGATATACAATCACTTACAAGCAAGACAATCTCTAACTCTCTCTAAAACT